>VSMD01036355.1:0-47825 GCA_008750895.1 Mirza zaza
TTTTTGAGACAGAGTTTCACTTTATTGCCCAGGCTAGAGTGAGTGCCATGGCGTCAGCCTAGCTCACAGCAACCTCAAACTCCTGGGCTCAAGCAATCCTGCTGCCTCAGCCTCCCAAGTAGCTGGGACTACAGGCATGTGCCACCATGCCCGGCTAATTTTTTTTTTCTATATATATTTTAGTTGGCCAATTAATTTCTTTCTATTTATAGTAGAGATGGGGTCTCGCTCTTGCTCAGGCTGGTCTCGAACTCCTGAGCTCAAACGATCTGCCCACCTCGGCCTCCCAGAGAGCTAGGATTACAGGCTTGAGCCACCGCGCCCGGCCTAGCTGATGTTGATATTTACATTACTGTCTCTAAATGGTGTGTTTATAACGCTGCCTCTTGATCGTTCAGTTGTAGGCATTCTATTCACTGCCCTGTAATAAAGATGAGGATGGAGCTCTCTCTCATTCCCTACCCCAATTCCCATCCCCTCACTATTCCAATATAGTTGAATCTTAATTTTGGTTAGATCAATATTCAGTGGTCATGTTTCATATGCAAATGACACTTATTGTTAAGCCACGTAAGATACTATCGTTACTTTTCCTTTCCTGTGTAATATTTTATTTTCTGGGCATTAATAATTATGGTTTTGGTTTTTGTATGTTTATTATTAATTAGCCCCAACCTCTCCCCATTTACGTATATCTCCTCTCAATACTCTCAAAAGCACAAAGTGTTCTATCAGTTTAATTTTGTTGAAGAAACCTGCATTGGCACCTTCTCACCTGCTTCAGGCTAAACTATTTTTTTTTATAATTTTTTTTTCTTTTTTTGAGACAGAGTCTCACTGTGTTGCCCACGCTAGAGTGCCGTGGCATCAGCCTAGCTCACAGCAACCTCAAACTCCTGGGCTCAAGCGATCCTTCTGCCTCAGCCTCCCGAGTAGCTGGGACTACAGGCATGCACCACCATGCCCGGCTAGTTTTTTCTATATATTTTTGGTTGGCCAATTAATTTCTTTCTATTTTTAGTTGAGACGGTGTCTCGCTCTTGCTCAGTCTGGTTTCGAACTCCTGACCTCGAGCTATCCTCCCGCCTGGGCCTCCCAGAGTGGTAGGATTACAGGGGTGAGCCACCCCACCTGGCCCAGGCTAAACTATTAATAGTTAGTTTCTTTCTAGGCCTACTGATAGCCATTCTCATTCTTGACTTTTGTAGGAAACCTGTTTTATCTCTCTGGAAGCTTATAGGATATATTCTTTTTGTTTATTGAGCAATTTTTAATATTGAAATTCACGATTTTCATTCTGGGGAATTTTCTTGCTTGACACGATTTCTTTGAAGTTTGCTGGGGTTTTTTCCCCCCATATTTTCATATTTGTGGAATGCCTATTATTTTGATATTGGACCATCTGGCTCGATTCTCTGATATGCTTGTCATTTCTTTACTATTTTTTCTCTTTGTCTTTTCGTTCTTTTGAGCCTTCCTCGATTTTTATCTTTCAGGCCTTCTATTGAGTTTTGCATTTTCCCCTATCATTTAAAAAAGTTCTAATGGATATTTTTGCACTTTAAGTTAAAGAAAAAAATGTTTTTCTTATTTCATGGGTGTTATCTCTTCAGTTATATCTCTGAGGATATCACTAATAGTTTCATTTTAGATTCTTCTCTCAGAGCCTGTTTCCTCCAAAGTGTTTTTATTATATTTTAAATATGTCTGTTTTGGTCTCTGTCCCTTGTATCAGACACTGTTTAGTTACTTAGGTAAAAAGTTTATTGTAAGCTCTGTGCACGTGAGTTGGTTTTGTTTACTCTGGTTTTCTATTTAGAGTGATCTGGCTGCGGTGTTTCCTTGGGGATTCTCTAATGGTAATATTTTCCCCCCTTTTTTGAACTGATTAGATTCCCAGAGAAGACTCTTTCAGTTTCCTGCTTGGAGTATCTATGTCTGTCTGCTCGTGATGAGTGAGTGGAGGAAGAGGAATGGGTTTTGGAAGAGGAATGGGGTTTTTCAACATTTAGAATGTATTATTAATCCTTCTGTTTTCAGTATGGTTTCCCACCCTTAACTGTTGTTGGTGTCCCAACCATAAAATGACTTTTATTATAAAATAACTTTTTCCAACACATAAGTCGCTAGTATTCCACCAGATTTGGGGACAGGCAGTTGCCTACTGTGCCAAATGGCAGAAGTAACCTGGGAATCTAACTGCTTCTTAAACAGACTCTCAACCAATCCACCCATTTGCAGCCTCCTCTTAAATCCCACTTCCAGACATAGTAGTACCATGTTTCCCTGAAAATAAGACGGGGTCTTATATTTATTTTTCCTCAAGAAGACACCCTAGGGCTTATTTTCAGGGGATGTGTTATTTTTTTTAAGTATGGTTCAACAATCTACATTTATTCAAATATAGTTAAGTTGTCTTCTTCTGGAACATCATCATAACTCTCCAAACCCCGAATTCCATCCTGAATTTCTTGTGACTCTATTTCCTTTAGAACCATTGGCCCCGATCTCTCATGTCGAGCAATAGAGCTCTCATGAGATGGCTGAGAGATGAGAAGGGCTGCTCGTCTTCATTCCCGCTCCAGACGAAATGCATGGGTTGTGCAGATACGTTGTGTAGCCATGCCCGTCAGTAGGTTTTATTTTCGGGGTAGGGCTTATATTGCACAAATGCTTAGAAATCCTACTAGGGCTTATTTTATGGGTAGGTCTTATTTTCGGGGAAACACGGTACTATCACTTCACAAGTCTTTTAGGGAATCTGCTGTGTAATTCAGGTTGCTTCTCAGCTTTTTCCACTGTGCAGGATTCAGGTTTCTTGAGTCTATTATACAAATTACCTCTTATTTATTTGCATCTATTTTTTTTTTTTTTGAAATTGTGTCCCTTCTCATTTTCTTCGTCTCTGTGGACTTAATGCTTTAAAAATCCTTTCATTGTTATTTTAAGGTTAGGTTTTCAGAGAGAGTAGAGCTGAAGTATGCATCCAATCTCTTATTTTAACTGGAAGTCTCCAAAGCAGGGGTTCTGAATGAAGATCTGAGGAGTCTGGGGAGAGGTAGAGGTGTGGTGGGGTGCTGTCCAATAAACCTGTCTGAGATTATGGAAATGCTCTGGGCCGGGCGCGGTGGCTCACGCTTGTAATCCTAGCTCTCTGGGAGGCCGAGGCGGGCAGATTGCTCAAGATCAGGAGTTCAAAACCAGCCTGAGCAAGAGCAAGACCCCATCTCTACTATAAATAGAAAGAAATTAATTGCCCAGCTAAAAGTACATGGAAAAAATTAGCCTGGCATGGTGGCGCATGCCTGTAGTCCCAGTGACTGGGTAGGCTGAGGCAGGAGGATTGCTTGAGCCCAGGAGTTTGAGGTTGCTGTGAGCTAGGCTGACACCACAGCACTCACTCTAGCCTGGGCAACAAAGTGAGACTCTGTCTCAAAAAAAATAATAAAAAGAAATGTTCTGAATCTGCACTGTCCAATATGGTAGCCCCTTGCCACATGTGGCTACTGAACACTGGAAATGTGACTAATGCAACTGAGGAAGTGACTTTTTATTTAATTTATCCAATATATCCCAAAGAGTATTATGTCTCCCCCCACGGTGGTATGTAGATAATTAAGTAGGTACACAGAAAAACATGTCTATTTTTATAGCTACACCCATCACCCTGCACACACACACACACACACACACACACATATACACACATGTACATCAAACACAAGAGTTCATGGATATCGTTGCCTAGTTGAGAACAAGTTGAGAAAAGGGATAAATTTAAAGAAAAAATGTTTTGTAAATGTTTTTAGTAAGTACATTCAATAAATAGTATGTGGGTAGTACATACATGTGGCAAATAACATAAAGGTAATAAAATGACTGAAATTTTGGAATCAATGAGCTATATAGATACTTATCAAATTCTGGTCTATATATCACTGGTAACTCGAAAAATATTATTTTACCATAAAAAGCGTTCCATAGACAAGTAAAATAAGTTTGGCAAATTTTCCAGGAGGTTTTTTTTTTCCCTATTATTGTTACTGTTTATTTTTTATTTTTTTTTGAGACAGAGTTTCACTTTATTGCCCAGGCTAGAGTGAGTGCCGTGGCGTCAGCCTAGCTCACAGCAACCTCAAACTCCTGGGCTCAAGCAATCTTGCTGCCTCAGCCTCCCAAGTAGCTGGGACTACAGGCATGCACCACCATGCCTGGCTAATTTTTTTTTTCTATATATATTTTAGTTGGCCAATTAATTTCTTTCTATTTATAGTAGAGACGGGGTCTTGCTCTTGCTCAGGCTGGTCTCGAACTCCTGAGCTCAAACGATCCGCCCACCTCGGCCTCCCAGAGAGCTAGGATTACAGGCTTGAGCCACCGCACCTGGCCCATTGCTATTTATTTTAACAGTAGAACTTTTGAGTCTTTTCAGAATAGAGCATTTCTCAAATATATCAAACAATGACCTCTTCCCTTTAATTTTCTTAATGGCCACCATTGTTTTGAAGGATGCTAGTGTTTCTCAGAACCCAGTTTGGGAAACAATGTGGCAAACTTTTTCTATAACAAGCTTGATAGTAAATATTTTAGGCTTTGTGGCCATTTGTCTTTGTGGCAACTACTTAACTGCCATTGTAGTGCAGAAGCAGCCGTAGGCTGTACAGAAACCAATGGGCATGGCTGTGCTCCTATAACCCTTTATTTATAAAAGCAGGCATCAGGCCAGCTTTGGGCCACAGGCCATCATTTGCTGACCCTTGGTCTAGATGTGTTCCAGGGGTCTTCCAGGTCTTTTCTATCCCAGACTTTTCCCAGTCCTAGGTGGTTCCTAGATATTCTGAGTCTTCTATAAGCATCCTGAATATTCTGCCCCTTCCTCTTTGGGTCACATATGCTCACTTGAGTGATCTTTGGTAGAGACCATAGTCCTGGACAATGCTAAGGTAGAATCTTATATTTTCTTTGTCTTTTTGACTTTTCACTCTGAAAAAAAAAATACTCCTGCTCCACAGAGCCTCCCGCAGCATGCCTTCTGGTTTTAAAAGGCCCCTTTAAACAGAGAACAGCATGTTCCTATGCAAAGAAGAATGGCATAGACTCTTAGAAAAAACTTTGGATGGACGAGAAGCCCTCTATGTAGCCCAGGCAACCGGTCATTTGAAACATTGAAGAACGATGCTAAATTTTACTAAGTCCATTCCAACCTCCTGACAGACTCAGCCTGGAGCAGAGTGGTTGGCACTTTCCTGTGACTCGTGGCCTGTGTAGAGGTGTCCTTTGACAACATTGTGCCCTACTGAAACCTACTGAAACCTATCACGAACCCAGTGTGGAGAGCGGTGTGGTGGCGCTGGAGAACTTTAGAGCCCTAGAAAGTGGAGGAGGACATGCTTCTGAGGATTGATTGCTCGGTCAGAAGCAGCCACTAGGAAAGGTAGCCCCAGATCTTGGCCACCACCGAACTATAAAACTAGATAGAATAGGGAGGAGGATGTGGTAGAAGGAGCAGTGTCATAAGGATCATTTTCCCAGTTTCTACTTTTTGCTATTAACCTGAATTTCATCTCATGGTAACTTGGAAGTTGGCATAGTGGAAAGAGCATGGCTTTGGGGTATGGATGCCAGCTGTGACACTTACTAGTGACATGACCTTGGGCAGGTTACTCAGCCTGGCCTCTGTGCCCCTATCTGGAAAATGGGAGTGATCGTAATAGCAATTCACATTTATTGACAATCTACTATTTGCCACTTGTGTGCTGCACTAGGATCTGAACACAGGCACTCAGGGTTCCTGTTCTCACGGAGCTTATGTTTTAACTGGGGCATGGGGAGAGATGAGGCAGTACCCAGGTAGTCTAGAGAGAAATGGATTGTGATGCCACATGAAGGAAATAGAGAGTAGTAGGATAGAAAGTTACTGCCAGGGTTGGAAGTGCCCACTTTAGCTAGGGTAAAAAAAGGGACAGGCTCTCTATGGAAGTGACATTTAAGCTGAGTCATCAAGGGCATGAAGGAATAAAGAGTCAGCCTTGGTTTTTTTTTTTTTTTTTTTTAGAGATGGGGTCTTGCTATGTTGCCCAGGCTGGCCTCAAACTCCCGGCTTCTAAGCGATCCTCCTGCCTTGGCTTCCCAAAGTGCTGGGATTACAGGTGTGAGCCACCATGCCCAGCAGGAGCCAGCTTGTACTGATGAGTCTTTAAGATGAGCCAATCATCCACCCTTAAATGCAAGACTGCATTTGAGGTAAGCACTAATATTATTCCTGTTTTACAAATGAGAAAACTGCAGCATAGACAGGTCACAAGCCGTCCATACAGCCAGGAGGGGCCAAGTAGGGACTTTAATCAGGACTTTCTGACACCAAACTGTCTGCTCCTTTCTATACACCCGACTTTCCTCCCAAGGTGTGCTGAAGCTCAGGTAAGATGGTCTGTGTTCCGACTGACACACAACAGGTGCTTACTAAATGTCAGCCCTGCCCTTTATCCCACCCCCCCAGGTCTGGTCCTTCAGGGTTGACTTCCTAGAGTCTTCAGGGTAAGCCACTAGAGAGCAGACCCCCACGCCTTGATCCTGGAGGGTCCTGTGGGTTTCTACATTGGAATAGATCTGTGTGAAATGGAGGAGGTTCTGCAGCTCGAACCCCGCCTCTTCTTGACTGCAGCCCAGCAAAGGGGCCAGGGAAGGGAGGGTTAGATCAGGGCAGGAAGACATTAATCGCTACCTAGACTTCCAGGCGAGCTCAACAGAATGTGCATGGTGGAGGGACCCAAAGCGAGGGACAGGCTAGGTCTCTCAAGGCAGGCTTCTGAACCCTGCACCACCCTTACGGCCCCTTCCCGTTCTGGCGAGCTCCCTAATCCAGTACCCTGCTCTGCCTCTCCTGAGAGCTGGTGCCTCGGAGATGAAAGCCAGGAAAACGCAACAAGCCATCGGCGGCGCTCACTCAATTGATTTTTACACAAAATTTGCCTTCATGCACGAACGATGGAAAAATGATCCCATAAATAATGGATAACAAAAACAAATGCAGGGAGGAAATCAATAGTCACACACTTGGTACTGCAGGGAGATGGGAGAGGAAAATAGGGAGCCCGTTCCAGCTAAACGGCACCCCGGGGAACCCCTTTCTGGCTCTTCCTGCTGGGGAGGGAGAGGCGCATGTTGCCCTGGCAAGTCCCTGGAGCCAGGGAGCTGGATCCCCCTGGGGAAACTGAGAACAGCAAGGCCTAAGGAGCCTCTGGCTTCAGGGGGTCTTAGGGAGGCCTGGGCTCTTCCCAGTGTCTGAGTCAGTCTCAAGACATTGGAATCATCTGTCCTTCAGGGGGTGCCCTGATTTTGAACCCCTAGATAAGGGTATGTGCCCTCATTCTTTCCCTGAGCCATCTATGATTTCAGGAACTCAGGAGGTCTTTCAGAGCTGCCAAAAGCCTTTTATGTTCTCCCCAAGGTTTCTCCTTTTATCCAATCACAGCGAGTTGCCCCCACATCTGGTTACTGGCTCTGGTGTTACAAAACCCCCCAATGTGGTGTGTGGGGGGGGCTAGGAGTTTGAATCCTGGTTCTACCATGTACTCTACCTGGGTGACTTTCGGTAAATCACTTAACCTCTTTGACCTTTAGTTCCCTCATCTGTAAAATGGAACAAATGAAATCTCTTACGCTGGTAGGAAGGATGAAATGACTGCATGTGCATAGAGTGCCTGGAATCTAGTAAATTCTCAACATAAGCTAGGTAAAACCACCTCCAAATGATACCTGAAACCCACGGCCTTCCTCCATGCTGGCAACCACCCAGTTCCGGGAACCGCCCCGTCGTGACTGCACATGTGCAAACGCTTCCTCACCTCCCCGCCTCTGGTCTCTTTCCTCCTGGCTTCTTGCTCCTTCCAGTCCTCACGTTCCTGAAAAACACGTCTGACTATGTTATATGTCTTTTTGAAAAAGTTTTAATTTAATTTTAATTTTAATGTCTGACTATGTCATATGTCTTTTTGAAAAAGTTTTAATTTGATTTGTTTGACTAGGTCTTGTGTTCACATGGTTCAAAATTGAAAAGGTGCATAATAGTATGTGGTGAAAATTCTCCTTTCTACTCACTCTTCCCATCCACCCAGAGCTATTATCAATGTCCTATGTTTCTTTCCAGGGAATTTTTATTAATGTAAGCATGTATTTGCTTATATACATGTGTATATATAAATCTATAGCTATGTGCATATGTTTTAATGTGTTCTTTTTTCTCCAGAGAGTAACAAACTACCCACACTGTTCTACACTTTTTTTGGGGGGAGAGACGATGTCACTCTGTCACACAGGGTAGAGTGCAGTGGCATGAACATAGCTCACTATAACCTCAAACTCCTGGGCTCAAGTGATCCCCCTGCCTCAGCCTTCCAAGTAGCTGGAATTACAGGCACTTGCCACCACACCTGGTTAATTTCTCTTTTGTTTTAAGAGATGGGGTCTTACTATGTTGCCTAAGCCTATCTTGACCTCCTGGCCTCAAGCAATCCTCCTGCCTTGGCCTCCCAAAGTGCTAGGATTACAGGCATGAACCAGCCAACACTTTTCTTATTACACTTAATATATCTTGGAAGTTGTTCCCTATCAGTATACAAGGGGTTTGCTCATTTTTTTTCCAGATGCCATTGTATTTCATTTGACAGATGTATCATTATTTATTTAATCAATTCCTATTGATGGAATTAAGTTTTATTTTGTTCTAGTCTTTTGCTTTTGTGAGCAATGCTGTCATAACTAAACTTGTACATGTGTAATTTTACGATATATCTACATAGTTAAATTCCCAGATGTGTAACTGCCAGGTCAAAGGGCTCATACATTTTTACTTTAGATAGATATCACCAATTTGTTCTCCATAAAGGTCATGCCTTGAATACACCCAACAGAAACGTGGGAAAGTGCCTATTTTCCCACATTCTTGCCAGCACTCCCAGAAAATCGTCAGCATGCCATACAAGTTCTTTTACCTATTTTTTCAGCCTCCACTTCACTTATACTCAACAGGAGCGCTCTGCTCCAAATATTCAGAAGTATCACTGTTTCCCCCACTGTGTCATGCTCTCCTGCTGCCATCACTCACATGCTGTTCCCTCTGCCTGGCAAGATTCCATTCATCCTTCAGGTCTTTGCTCAAATGCCACATCCTCGCCGATACCTCCCTCTCTTTCCTAGGCTGGGTAAGGCAGTAGCTCCTTCCTCTCTTCCCCTACAGTGCTGCCTGCCTGCCATTTTTACAGCACTTTCCACACTTACCGTACTCGTTTACATGCTAACACTCTAGACCTTACTCCTCTTTGTATACTCAGTGAGAGTTGTAAGCGTTGAGTTAAAATATACTTGATAGATGTGCAAGGTGCTATACTAAGCTTTGTTGTGAGAACAGTGATGAAAAAGACAGGATTCCTGCTCTTGAAGAACTTGCAGAGCTTTTTAGAACTCTCTGGCTCTGGATAAGAGGATACCTGTTCATTTTAATAATTTCTGTAGCTGTCACAGAATTCACATGAACCTTGCTGTACATGTACACAGATATGCTGGAATGCATTTGCACCCTAGAAGAAAATATACACCCAAGGTCATCCCACCCTGATATTAAATAAGCCTCCCTCCCTCCCTCCCTCCCTTCCTCCCTCCTTCCCTCCTTCCCTCCCTCCCTCCCTCCTTCCCTCCCTCCCTTCCTTCTTTCTTTCTTTTTCTTTCATAGGAAAGAAAAAATAAATGACTTTGCCAAAATAAATAAGAGACTTTGAAATGTTAAGGGCATGACAAAAACACATTATCTAGCTCTGTGCTTCTCAGAGAACATATTGCATCATAGGCCAAATCAGATAGTCAGATGCCAAGAATAAGTGATAGCAAGCCGAGTTTACCGTTCAAGAAACCACACGAGGAAGGAGAAAATGTTGAGATGAGAAAGAAGCAAATAGTAAAAAGTTAAGCTTAAGCATGCCGAGACCACTCACTTAACTGAACCAGAAGAGAGTTTTGAGCTTCTCATTCTCTTGACTACCCGATTTGAAACCCCAAACCTATCAGAGGAGCTTGATCCTTAATGTGGATTATTATTTTATAAATTATTAAGAAGAGCAATATCTCTCCATTTACTGAATGTCATAACAAAAGAGATAGGAGGGAAACCAAGACATTGTCTACCCAAAGAGCCCAGCATTTGGACAGTGTAAAGTCACTAAATAATTCAGCAGCTATTTGAAAGTATAGTGTTTTGTAATTTCGACAGAACCGTCTTAGTCTGGCTCTCTGTAGTGCAGAATTTTAAAAAGATGCTCGCCTCCGTGAAGATCTATTTCTAGGAGAAATGGGAGTCGGTGGAAACGCTCGTCAGGAGAAAGAGGGCTGTCTAATTAGAGAGCCTTGTGTTTACTCTCATTTTAAATTTTCATGAGACTGACGAGGTCTAACCATTTTCTAGTAATATCTTTTATTTCCTTCTCTGTGCCCACATGTCTGTGCACTAACTGTACCTATCTGTGCCCTGTTCGCCCATGGAAGGGAAAACTGCTGTGTGTAAGGTGATTGTCGCAGACTAGCAGAAAGAACAGCGGAGCAAGCAAATGTAGCCACGAGGAACTGTTGCAGTCATATTGATCATGTCCTGGTCTGGCTTATATCAGAGCAGTCAGAAACTCCAGCTCCATGACACCTGGGAGAGGGAGGTGTCACCTCCCCAACATAGCTCATAGCAACCTCAAACTCCTGGGCTCAAGCCATCCTTCTGCCTCAGCCTCCCGAGTAGCTGGGACTACAGGCATGCACCACCAGGCCCGGCTAAGCTTTTCTATGTATTTTTAGTTGGCCAATTAATTTCTTTCTATTTTTAGTAGAGATGGGGGTCTCGTTCTTGCTCAGGCTGGTTTCGAACTCCTGACCTTGAGCGATCCTCCCGCCTAGGCCTCCCACAGTGCTAGCATTACAGGCGTGAGCCACTGTGCCCAGCCTTGTTTGTTTATTTGTGTCTGACCTTGCTGTAGACAAGATTTCATACAGCTTACCATGGTACATAAAATTAAAAGAAAATATTCTGAGGATGACTGGAAGACAGAATAGCATTATAAATAAGAGGCCACCTGGGTTGGTATCTGGGCTCTACCACTCACTGGCTGCATGAACTTGGGCAGGTGGCTTAATTACTCTGTGTGCTTCAGTATCCAGATCTTGAAGAGGCGGATCATAAGCACTCTTACCTCCCAGGGTGGGTGTGAGGATTACTCTAGAAAATAGAGTAACAGAACAATGCCTGGCACCTGGTAAGTGCTCAATACATGTCAGCTGCTATCATTCCTTTGTCCTCGGCTCCTCTGACCCCTAGACTTAGGGTAGGTAAGTAGCTAGTTACAGAGAACAGAGCTCTGTGTTTAATGTGGCTATTGAGTGAGAGCCTTCTACAAGTGCTTATTGGCAAGACAGACTCCTGTGGATGAGTTATGTAAGTGGCATCCCAGAGGTCCCGGCATGGATGCAAACCAATTAAGTTAAGCGCTTACCGCAATCACAAGTGCAACTCATAGGTTTAAAAGTGGGAAGAGAGTATATGTGAACTTGGCTCCGTAGTGCTTTCCTTTGTCAAATCTATTAGAAATATAGCCGGTGAATCCTTTACTCCAGTTCTTCTGAAGTCTGGAGCACTTTTTGTCCAATGAGGCATAGAATTCTGGATCTGCCTCTTACTAGCTGTGCAACCTTTATTTATACTAAGACTTCATTTCTTCATCTGTTAAAAAAAAAAGTTTCAGTGCAGGAAACAGAAATCATCTTAGGAATTTTGAAGCACAAAGGGACTTAATACTGGAAATTAAGTACTTTAAAAATTATTGGAAGGGCTGAAGACATGGGCTGTAGGTTGGGTATGTAGAAATGACTCCTAAAACATTGTGAAATACCTTGGGAGCTACTTACTACCTTTGTCACAACTGGGATGGTGAGGAATCAGCAGCTTGCCCCTGGAGCATCTGAGGTCTAGGACATACCATCTTGGCTACGATTCAGACCTCAGGAAACCTCTGTTGCCACTGCAATTAGGTGGACACTGCAACTGCTGAAACCAGCTGCCAATACTGCTACAACTGCCCCTGAAAGCTGAACATGAGACAGTGGTATCTCCATGCTTTCTCTTGCTAGGCGAAAACAGGAAACAGCAGGAAATTGCCCTTCCCTTCATTTCTGCTTTTTGAATCTTACCCAGATGCTTCCACTTCATAGAACCTATCTCACATCTAGACCTTAGCTGCAAGGGAGTCTGGGAATGAGTTAGCTTTCTAACCCCTGGAAAACAGGAAGGCATCTTAAAGAAGGTGATGCTGAGAAATTGATGCTGAGTGCTAACTGACCATACCCATCTCAGAAAGTAATGATTGTAATTACCTCATAGAGTTAATGCGGGCAATTAAATAAGATATTGAAATACTTTGAACACTACCTAGCAAAACATGGGTAATCAATAAATTATTTCTACCATCACTACGGCAGTGGGATTCAATACTTTCAAAAATACCCAGAGGGAGTTATTCTTTCTTGAGCTGCCAGGGTGACTTTCCTGCTAGGGTTGGAGAGTTCTCTACCTGGACAGTGCCCTCACCTTAATGGCCTCAGTGGCTTCCTCCCTACCTGAGATCATGCCATAGGTACCTATAAAAGCCCTCCTTGTCCATGTGCCAGAGCCCAGGGGGAAACTTTCTAGGCCAGGCCTCTTCTCCTCCATTCAACCCCCCATCTCTCTCTATCCTGGAGTGTGCAGTCCCCATCCTGTCATGACAGACCAAATTTCTGATTCTCGCCTTGCCCCCTTCATGGTGACACTGGAGTAGAATGAATTGCTTGGCTTTATTCTGGTCTCGTCTCTGGCCAGTATTTTTCCCACTCCATACCCAGCTCAGGCCTCGGAAACCTCGTCTAGAAATGGAACCTAAGATTCCTAGGAGAGGAGTTCAGCAAGGAAACTATACATAATTAGGTTGAAAAAAGGAAGAAAGTACCGAGAACTCCAAGATAAATCTCTAGTAAAACAGGTTGGTCCAAAGCAAACAAAGAAAGAAAATTTATCTTCAAAATTTGTCTTCCCACTTCCATTTTGTTGTTCTTGAGTGTTTTCCATTTACATATTGAGCTTGGGATTTGTCTTTTTACTCAGGATCATAACAGCCATTCTCAACAAAGCTCACTTATTCTACATTTCAATTTTTTCAGGATCTTATAAAGTGGTCAGTTAGTTCGGGGATTTTCAAGCCTGCCTGGGTCTCGGCTCATCTCATTTGAATTGGAATCTCAAGGGGGCAGGTGAGGTCCAGGCAGCAATATTTTAAAAAGCTACCCAGGAATAATAATTATAATGGACAGCTAGAGTTGAGAACCATGGGGCTAACTAATTTGACAACGTAACTAGGGTTGACATGTTAATGGGTGCAAATGTATTCATATACTGCCCTGACTAGGGCACTTCTACCTCTCTTTCACAATAACTGTCTGCAGATAATACCATAAGTCAGAAAGCAAATTCACGATGGCATCTCCAGTTCCCGTGGCAGTATAAACCAATAGGTAAAGTTTAGGGCAGGGCAATATTTTAATATCCCTTGGGCTATATCATTCAAGCAAGTAATTTTTCCATCTATGCAGAGAATCAGTCCTAGAAGCTAATGGTTAATTCTTGGTAAAAAATATTTTATTCTATAAAATGAAATTATGTTTTATTCTCTATTCTTCTGTGTAATCCTGGGCAAGTTACTTAACCTCTCTTAGTTCCCATTTCGTTCTTTACTTAATAGAAACAGTAATAGTAGCTACCTCAGAGAGTTGTCCTGGGAAAATTATATGTAATGTATCAGACACCTTAGAAGTGAAAAATAAATTTGACCTGTTACTGAATTATCATTTAATCACTGGCACCGTGTCTAGGAGCCATTTGAAAACTAGGTAATGTCAGTGGGTAAATAAATTGGATATTCTCAGGTCTGTGATCAATGGAAGAAATTAAAATGTGTCCCCTCCAGGAAGCCCTGGAGTACTATTCAGCGTGGAACAACCTTAAAGGAAATTTCCTGTAAGGATGGCAAGTTTAGGGTTACTCATTGGGTTTGTATAACCAAGTCGACCTGCCCTGCTTGTAAGTTGCAGAGCCAGTGGACTAGGGAACTTGTTCTGAGTTATTTGCTCTTCCACTTTTCACATGAACTAGATTGCCAGGGTTCATTATATGAAGGAGGCCAATACAGATGCAGAAAGAGAAGGGGTGATGGGAAATCCAAGATGTCCTAAATATCATATGTACACCATGGCATGAATGACAATCTTGAAAATTTGGAAACAACGTTCGTGTAACTATACAAAAAATGCCAAAGTAAATTATGGTGTGTTTGCTCATTGGTTTAATGAGCCATAATGAGCACTTCATGTTTGCTGGGTGCTGAGCTAGTGTCATGAAGGGAAAATAAGACATAAACCCCAGCCCTCAAGAGGACAGGGACCTCTGGAAGACTGAGAAGAAAAGAGATAATTTTTAAATAATGCCATTGAAAGTAATGGTTTGGGGACTGTTTTATAACATTGAAAGAATAAGGAGACATTAAGTTAAAAATGTAAGATATAAAGTAGTAGATAGAGTGTAATTCTCTTGACATTAAAATATACCTAGGAAAAAGATTGAAAAGAAATACAGTATATAAAAATGGCAGCTAGTAAATTTTTTTAAGGTGGTGGGATTATGGCTAGATTTCTCCCTTCAGTTCTCTATTTTCCAAATTTCTAAATTTTTTTATATATTACTTTCTTAATAAAGAATTTAAACAGAAAATATTTTAAAAAGGAACACCGGTTTGCAAAAGATGTCCTGAAATTAAATCAGAAATTATTCCCTTTCTTTCTCTTTGCCATCTCCAGCTTCATCTCTGCCCCAGTTTATGTTTTCTGAAAGCAAAGACCAAGATACAAACTTGGTGCAGGTTATTTTCTTTGGGAGGAAATCCCAGGAAGCCTGAATAAAAGAATAAGGAAAGTGAGACACAACGAAGAAAAGCTAATAAATACAGAGTGCATCCTTGAGCTGGTTACCATCAGCACAACTGGAGCTCAGCCTCCCTGGGGACCCTCTGGGGACTCATGTTGAGTCCATGTTCCCAGGACACCTGTGCCTTAGTTGCATTGTCCCTCTGAAAGATGGGAAGCTGGGCATTTATCCACAGACCTCCATGCCCTATTGACTTAGGATTGTTCTTGGAAGCTTTAACTCTCCCCCACTTCCAGGCTGTGCTAGGCCTGGAATAAGTGGCCATGGTTGGCTTTGGAGAAAGACTGAAAGCAGAAGAGCAGAGAGACTTATGGGGGTTGAAGTGAGATGCTGACCCTGTGGGCCAAGTTACCCACCATGGTGGCGAAATCAAGTGGAGAGAAGGCATAGGCAAGACTCACAAATCCGGCAACATCCAAACATTGTCTCAACTGAGAGGCTGTCTTCGTGTCTTCTGTTCATGTTTATCAATGACTCAGAAACCTGGAAGGCAGGCAAATTTGGGAACAGTACAGAGTTGGGAGTGAGAACAAAATTCAGTGAGTAACCAGGTTCGGAAAGATCTCAAGAGATCAGAATGATGAATCAGATTTAAGGGCGGAATTTAAATAGGGACTACGGCAAATTAAAAATTTATATATAGTTCCAAACAATCACAGAACAAAGGATTGGAACGACATGGCTTAACAAAAGAGAATTTGGTGGAACAAAATAGGTGTGGGTTTGAGTTAAACATAAAAATAAAATATGTTTAGGTTTCTGTTTCCAACAGGGATTTTATTCCACTTCACATTGCAGTCGCTGTGCTGAAGGAGTGGATGAGAGGCCCATGGCTCTCTGAACCAACCAGGCAGAGATGCTGGGCTGGGTTGTGGGCGCCACCCTAGAAGCCGGACAGTGGGGCGTAGACCACCTGGAGTAGGGTACAGAGGAGAATCCCTGGCTATGAGTGATAGGGAGGCAGAAACCAGGGACTGAGGAGGTTTAGCCTAGGAAAGAGAACCGTCAGGGAGGCAGGCAGGCAGGGAGGTGAGACATGAGCACTCAATTAAAATAGCTCAAGGACCCTTGAGGGGAAGGAGTAAGGTGAACAGTGTGTTGGAAAGCAGAGGCAGTAGAGGCAGACGCACCTGGTTTGTAGGAATCCTGTTCTGATGCTTACCAGCTGCACAGCCTTGGTCAGGTTATTTGTAAAGTGATAGACCAAGGATACCTACATCATGTGGTGGCTGTGTGTGTTAAACGATAGGCGTATGTAAATTGCTTAGCATAGTACCCATGCACACATAATAGGTGCACAAATAATAATGACAGAGAGAAACTAACATAAAAGAGGAATTTTGACTTGATCTCTGTGGCCACAAATTGTTGACCTAGGACCACCAGAAGTGAGTGATTAGAACTTCCTCTATAGAAGGCCTCTGGCACCATCAGAGTGGTCCAAAAATTGGATAGGCTGCCTTTGAAAGGGCGAGGTCCCTGACACTGGCCGTAGCAGGTCAGATGGCCTCTGGCTGGACCCTTGGAGGAGATTCAAGAGCTCTTTAAGTCTTCTCCATCTGGGCTCTTCACGGGGCCTTTGGAGTCCCCTGTGCTTGGCCCGGAGTCACCAGTTTCAAGGGTTTCCATGGGAACCATGAGGGGTTCAGAATTCTGTGTCTGAGTACTACATCCCAGAGGGAAGAGGCAAGCACTGAAGCAGTCTCCCAGTAATAGTATGCATTTTTTAAAACTGTCTAATTAAATATTAACCCCAGAGACAGAGCACTAACGGGTCTCCTATGTAAACTTTGCGCATCTCATAACCATCCGGGAAAGGTGGAACACACCAAGGAAATTAAATCTGTGTGCACATCTCCTTTCTCCATGTTGTCACTGACAAATGGCACACAGGGCTGCCCTGGGGTCTCTGCCATCTCCGTATCTCCTTTATTGACCAGAGCCGCTCTTTGCCTGGTGCTTGGGGTGAGGGTGGGGTGGGGGTGTCAGGAGGGAGGGCCCGGGCCAAACTCAACCTCTTTGATCCTTTCCTGCCTTTCCTTCTCATTTGCTTCTTTTTCCATCTCTGGAGTCCCAAAGTACTGGATTGGCTGGAGGGGATGGAGGCAAGAGGCGGAAGAAGTAGGGGCTGGCTACAGGGTTAGAGAAAGTAGAGACGGTGGGAGACAGGAAGATTCGGTGGAGTGAGTGGGAATCAGGAAACAGGGGATTTGGCCTAAGCTCTGTGATCCTGCACAAATTTCATTGATCTCTCTGGGCCCCAGGTTTATCTTCTGAAAAAAGAAAAGAGGGTCTGAACTTGTGACTCATGGATGTTTTGAGCAAACGCTTTTGAGGCTCTCCTATGTGCCTGGGTTACCAGTTATTAAATAAGGCCCAGTTCCTACCTTTGAGGAGCTCACAGTGTAGACCAGAGGGTCTTAATCTGGGGTCCATGTATCCTTCAGTGGTCAAAGTGTGGCCTTCCAGGAACCTGTGAAACCCTTGCATTTGCACCCCAAATTTGTGTGTGTATTTTTTGGCAGCGGGATGGTTTGGGGAGGGAAGTCCTCTGTTTTCATCAAGCTCTTGCAGGGATCCACGACCCTCCACACAAAGATCCCAAGCCCCTTGCAGCTCTGCCCAAACCTCTGTCATCTGTGCGCGCTTTATCATCTTTGCCACATCTGCATATCACCCGTGCATACTTTAATTTTTCTTTAAAAATAAATTTGGATGCAAGATTTTACCTACTTGAACAACAGTACCTATGAAATCGTGGGTTTGGCGATACATATAGCAAAGATACATAGGTATATAAAATAAACTTTACAATACACGCAAATCCATTAAAATAAAAAGTGCTCCTTAGTAGGCGACCCCAAATTCTCTGGTCACCACGAATGCTACCCATCTCACCAGCGGCATACACTGCGGTGGGTCCCCCCAAATCCACTCTAGCCGTAGGCACGTTAGGAATTTTCCACCCACTCCTACCACCTACCCACTCCCCACCCTCCCACCCACCCCCCCTGCAGCCAGTCCAGGGGCAGGGGACTGTCCCTGTCGTCTGACTTTGCGATCAGACGTCGTGGGAGGCAGCCGCCAACCCCCGCGCTGTCCCCAACGCGCAGGCTGGTGGCTGGGGCCCCGCGTTTCCACCCCGAGGCCCCCTCCCCGCCGCGGAGGCCCGCGCCCCTGGCCTTGCTGGCTGTCGTGTGAATGACAGGGGCTGGCAGGAGGCCGGCAGCGAGGGAAGCAGTCCTGACACCCGAGCTGCGTGCGGCGCGCTAATTGCTCTGATGTGGGGTCCGGCCGCGCGGCCCTGCGCTCCGAGGAAGGAGGCGACGCGGGCGCGGGGGGCGGGCGGCACTACAGAGGAAACTGGGGAGCCACAGCACCTAGGCGCATCCATAATTTATAGAGTGCCAGCAGCAACAAAGGCAAAGAGGGACCAGCACCAGGAGAACAGAATAGCATAAAGCTTTTTAATGGTCTTTTTCTATTAATGTCAGCTGGGCGACCGTTTTTTTCAAGTGGGTGGAAGGGTTCCAAGGCCCCCACAGTTCAGTCACAAAAGCTAAATGCTGCCATTTACCCCTCCTCCCCGAGCTTTAGCAGTCCTACAAGCCAAATGCAATATTTGAGGTGCAAGTGCGCATCTGATCCTTCTAGAGAAGCTGCCTGCTCTTTGAAAGGAGTTTCTTGCAGGAAAAGGAAAACGGCTTTGGTTTTTTTTTTTTTTTTTTGCAATGGCAATATCACCGACCATTTAGTATTTCTACCATTTACAAGAGGGCCCCATAATGTGGATTTTAAGACTGCAGGCTCTGGAGTTAGAACTCACTACCTTGAGGTCTTGGAAACCTCCTTAATCTCCCTGCGGCTCAGCTTCCTACCACCCACCTCTTGAGAAGATCGGGACGCCCTGGTGACAATGTGCGTAAACTTGCAGCCCACGTGGTTAGTAAGCGCAAAGCTTTCGATGCTTTCTAAGTGCTTCCAAATTTGGTCTAATTTTTCTGCTATTCACATTCCCCTGGAAGTAACCACTATGTCGAAGTTATGTTGTGTTTTTACCCATGCGCATTAAAAAATAGTTTTTGTTGTATACATATTTTTAACTCTATATTTTTGAGATTTGTCCATGTTGCTACATGCAGCTCTGGTTTATTTATGAACTCTGTTGTACAGAATCCCATGATTGATTTTTCCATTCTTCTATTGCTACTCAAAATGTGCAGTAATTAAGCCATTCAAATTCCCTTCTTTTACCTATAACCCCACTCTGTGTGAATTTCCCTTCACTCTTTCTTGTATGGATTTTTCACTTGGCTTTCAAGTAAGGAGCCTGCATCATGCCCCCGGAAGTATCTTGCCCATTGGATCAACATGTCTTAGGCATTCAAAGTAGGAAAAAAAATGCCTTTGACCAAGATTTTCTTCCCGTACATTTTTTATTGGCAAGTTTTCTCCAAGGGCTTCCCATTGAATCCAGGAATACCTTGGAATAGAGGAAATTTCTTATGCCTAATGTATCCTTCCCATACTCGGCCGAGTCACTGAATACTAAAAGTGAAAAAAATAATCTTACATATCAAGGAGGAAAAAGGTGAATGCTCTCAGTTATGTCAAATAGTAACTAATCACAAAAGGACTGTACAAATGTTTTAGGATCAAAGGAAATTCAAGGGCTCAGTGGATGGAATCAGGCTGAAAGAACAAAGGAATGGTAAAGAGCTAAAAAACAGAAGACAAAATAGAAACCACCCAGGGTGACAAAAGGAAGAGAAAATGATGCCGATGCCAATTTGAAATATCCACGCACCTCAGATCATTGATATTTAATTTGATTGCCAAGATGAAGCATTCCAGTGTGTGTCAGTTTCCCAGGGTTGCTGTAACAAAGTAGCACAGACTGGTTGGTTTAAACAACAGAAACTTACTGTCTCACAGTCCTGGAGTCTACAAGTCCTAGATCAAGGTGTTAGCAGGGTCGGTTCCTTCTGAAGGCTGCGGGGGAGAATCTGTTCCAGGCCTCTTTACTAGTTTCTTATGGTTTCTTGGAAATCCTTGGCGTGCGTGGATTTGGGGATGCGTGACTCCAATCTCTGCCTTCATCTTGGCATTCTCCCTCTGTGCATGTTTAAATTTTCCATTTTAATAAAGACGCAGTCATTTTAACTTGATCATTGACAAAGATCCCATTTCCAATTAAGGTCACATTCACAGGTACTGGGGGTTAGGACTTCACTATCTTTTTCGAGGACAAAATTCAACCCATAGCACAGTGCAAATTGTATTCTTTTTATACTTTCCCACAATGTCTCAAGCCAAATTCATCATTCAGTCCGTGTTACAGATTAGATGGGCCCTGCATTCAAGGAGTTTAAAATGTAAACAAACAACATGGACATAGCTAGGAGGAGTGTGCCTCAAAATAAGGAATTCTGACTTTTGAGAGCAATTCGGTAAAATCTATTAAAGTTGAAGATATACATATCCTATAACCCAGCCATTCACATCTAGAGATAGGGAAGACATGCACAAGGATGTTCGTTACACTATTGTTTATATTAATAAAAACCAAGAAACAACCTAAAATTCCAGCAATAGGGGAGTGGATAAATCTATTATGTGATTTTGCATGACAGATTAAGTAAATGCACTCGAACTATGTGTAGCAACACAGATAAATCTCAAAAATATAGTATTAAGTATACTTGTATAGCAAAAATATTTACATTAAGATAGTGGTTTCTTCAGGGCAAAGGAATGAAACGGGATGGGGGAAGGATTGAAATGTTATGCTCACCGTAATATTTGGATCTGGGACAAATATGTTAAAATATCGATTTGTAGTTTGTGTGGTAGGTCCTTGGTTTTATTACATAATTCTCTGTGCTTTTTTTCTTTGATTGAAATATAATAATAAATTAAGCTGCTTTACGGAAAATATTTTAGAGATCTACTACAGACTTTTTAAAAGTTTTTATTAATACTTTTTAGAAGAATTCACTACATGTATTTACACAAAAACACATACATGAATGTTCATAGTAGCATTATTCATATTAGCCGGAAAGTGGAATCAACCCAAATGTCTATCAACTGGATGAAATGCATAAACAAATTGTTTTACACCCATTAAATGGGATATTATTCAGCCATAAGAGAGAAGGAAGTACTGATATATGCTACGACATGGATAAACCTTAAAAACATCATGCTAAAGGAACTAAGATAGATGTGAAAGCCCATATGTTATATGATTCCTTTATATGAAATTTCCAGAATAGACAAATTCATTCAGACGGAAAGTAGAGCAGTGGTTGCCAAGAGCTGGAGAGAGCGAGGAATGGGAGAGACTACTAGTGGGTATGGGGTTTCTTTTGGAGATTATGAAAATGTTCTGAAATTAGACAATGGTGACTATTGCACAACTTTGTGAATATACTAAAAACCACTGAATTGTACACTTTCAAAGGGCAAATTTTATGCTACATGAATTATATCTCAATTAAAAATTTTTTAAAAAGAATTCAGTTATATGAGTAGGGTTCCCTTAATTAACAGTCAGTTCTCTTAGTACTCTGAAGAAGTCAGCACAAAAGGGGCATCTATTTGCATAGAGACATCAGAATGTTAGGGATGGTTACCTCTCAGTAGTTGGAATAAGGGTGACTTTTTGGTCTTTTAAAAAAATTCCTTTTCTATATTTTCCAAATTTTCTGTAATACAGGTATCCTAATTTCATAGTAAAAAGTTTTTAAAAGAATTGTTTTCAAGTTATTAGTTGCAGAACATAGCTAGAGAGCACAGAAATTTAAAGTGCTAAAAGTAACAATAACCACTAAAATTGTTTGGGTACTCACTTCATGCCAAGCATCGTGCATTGTTGTGCATTTCTCACTGAGACAAGAACAAACCTTGTTTTGCAAACATGGAAAATGGGGCTCAAAAACATTAAGTAACATGCCCAAGGGGACATAGCTAGTAAAAAGTGGAGTGAATTCCAACTCAGGCTGGCTGCCTCAAAAGCCATAATACTTTATTGCCACATTATCGTGCTTCTAAAGACTGAAGGCTTAGGCAAAAATGAAGCCACTCTGAACTCATTAGCCTATGGGAAAATGAGTTCTAGTTAATTCAACAGCAACAACAACAACAAACTCCTTAAATCATTGATGTGTATCTTTCCAAAAACACACCTGTTTTGCAAAATAAGACACACTTGTGTAAGAACAGTTGTATTTGCATATAACTATTTTTGCAACTATTTCTCCATAACCGAGTTAAAAAGAGAAAGATCTGGATGTTTCTTTTTGCATGCAATTAAGCGATGCCCGGGATACATAAAGGCCCATTCTAGTCTGGGATAACAAGGAAGTGTGTGAGGTTATTTAACTACAAAGGCATTAGGATTCTCAGCCTGCTGCATGTGCCCAGCACAAAGAAAAGTGGGTGTTTGATTGCTTTCCAGTTCCCCTGTCTGGGGACTCAGCCAAATGGAATAATCCACACTCAACACATACTTTGGGGTCTGCATTTTCTATTTCACCTGTCTCCACTAATCCAATGAGCCAGGTAGGGGAGGGACATAACTCAGATGCCCCATACATCAATGTCCCAGGCTGAATTTTGGGATTTGAAACTCTGATTCAGAGGACAGAGAAAGATTGGTCAGAGAGATGGCAACAGCATGTCCTGTTGTAGTACATGAAGATCTATCTATGTGTTTAAGCCCGGGAAGGAGATGGAGCATGAAGAGGCAGGTAGAAAGGAGGAGTGTTGCTAACAAGGAAAGCTACACTGAAGGAAATCTTGGTGTAAATTTTTGTTGTTCAAGGCTCAACTACATGAGGCGTTGCATGTAGCTAAATACTCTAGTACTTGATCTCCTTAGAGGCTATAGTGAATGTTCAGCCTCTGTTCCCTCTTCTGGAACCTCAGTTTTCTTTGGGGGACATCCACTCCCCCTCTGGATGGAGCTGTCAATTAAGGCATCCTTCTCTCTCCTGGCCAAAGGTTGGTGTTTTATCCAAGCAGGCTGCACCCTGAGAGAGTTACCTTCAAGAGACAGTTCTTATAGTTCCTGCTACACAGATGCCCAAGACTGCTTTGGTTTCTGTCCCTTCTGGCTCTTTAGCTTTGTGTTTGTTTGGGTGAGCTCCCCCATAGCCTCTGGATAAATCCCCTTTTCTTTGGTTTTGTTTTTTGTTCAGCCAGTCGATTTCTGTCACCTCGCTGGTGAGTCCCTTATCACGCTGCGTATTGCCATGTTTCTGTTTCATGGTGTTTCAGTGGTTTCAGGGACACTTGAAGAATTTGGAAACCATTCTGAAGACAGTCACATAAAGGATTAGAGGGTGATAGATTTGTGAGGACTGCATAAAGAAATACAATTTTATTCCAAGAAAGGAAGTTCGAGATGGGTCCGATTGACTTTGGCTGAGCGTATGCCCTGAAATGAGATGGAGCGTTGAGGAAATGATCTCGGAAAATCACGTGAAGATGTTTCCCCTGAGATATTTTGACACCTGGGAAACACTGTGTCTTTTAAGAGATAATTTGAGTGAAGATTTGCCGCCAGTTCTCTTTTCTTCCTTCCCATGTAGACCTTAAACACTTCTTCACAGGATTGTTTACATTCGTTGTCTGCAATGTTTCATCTCTGAGTTACTCCTTAATTCACTGCAGTCTGCTTTCTGCCTTTGCAGCTGCCGGAGCTAAATCCAGCAGGCCCCGTCCAGGCTCCTTTGTGTGGCCTCTTGCCAACACGGAACACTGTGGACCACTCCTTCCTCTGGCTTCCATGACTTCACATTCTTCCGATCTCTCCCTCCTACTTACCTGGTTGATTCTTCTAAGCTTCTTTTGATTCTTCTTCCTTCTTCTGCCCATCCCTTAAATGTTAGTGTTCTTTAGGATTTTAACTTAGGTCTTCCTTTCTTTGCCTTTTCTTTTTTCTTTTTCTTTTTTTTTATCGAGACAGGATCTCACTCTGTCACTCGGGCTAGAGTGCAGTGGTGCAATCACAGCTCACTGCAACCTCAAACTCCTGGGCTCAAGCAAACTTCCCACTTCAGCCCCAAAGTAGCTGGGACTACATGCCTGTGCCACCAAGCCCAGCTATTTAAAAAAAAAATTTTGTAGAGACAGGGTCTCACTTTGTTGCCTAGGCTGGTCTTGAACTCCCAGCCTCAAGTGGTCCTTCCTGCCTTGGCCTCCCAAAGTGCTACGATTAACAGGCGAGAGCCACTGTGCCTAACCTAGGTCTTCCTTTCTTCATGCCCCGCACAGGTGATGGATTGTTTTATTCACTTTTTTTTTCCTTTCGAGACAGAGTCTTGCTCTGTTGCCCCAGCTAAAGTGCTGTGGTGTCAGCCTAGCTCACAGCAAACTCAAACTCCTGGACTTAAGTGATCCTCCTGCCTCAGCCTCCCAAGTAGCTGAGACTATAGGTGCTCACCACCACACCTGGCTGATATTTTCTATTTTAGTAGAGGTGGGGGGTCTTGCTTTTGGTCAGGGCTCAGGCTGGTCTTGAACTCCTGAGGTCAAGAGATCCTCCTGCCTTGACCTCACAGAGTGCTAGGATGACATGCATGGGCCTGTTTTATTCACTTTTGTGGCTTCAATAACCCTATGTTTGCAGATAATTCTTTTATTTTTATTTTTTATTTTTTTAGTATATTATGGGCAGATAATTCTTAATATGCATTTCTCTCCCTTTCTCTCCCTTTCCCTCCCTCCTTCCCCCTCTCTCTACCCCCACCCCAGCTGTCCTCTCCCTTCTGGGATATTCGTTTGTGTATCTCACAGGTACCTCAGACCCAAATTTCCAAAACAGATTTATTCTCCCGTGTGCCGTATTTCATTAAATGGCATTACTCGGTTTTCAAAGTCAGAAACTGAAGCATCTTCTTGACTCTTTCCTTCCCTTGACCCTCCAAAGCCGACAAATCAGCAAGACCTGTCGATTCAACCACCTGAAACATCTCTTGAGTCCATCCGTTTCTCTCCGGCTCCATTGCCACGTGCCTAGTCCAGGCTGCCATTGTCTCTCACCTGCATGACTGCCACAGCCTTCTAGCTAGTTTTGCTGTCCCTAGAGGCATTTTCCTCCAACTCTTTGACCACATCCAGCAGCCAGAGTGAACCTTCAAAGCACGAATTAATGATGTCACTCTTCTGTTCAAAGCCCATCCAGGCTGCCCTTAGGATAAAGCCCAGATTCTTGGTAGAATGGCTAACCCTACCTAACATGCTCCTGCTGCCTCTCTGGCCCATGTCCATGTTGCTTCCTCCTGCTTCCCTGTGCTCTGGGTGCCACATCCTGCTCTGTCTCCCCACCAGGCTTTAACACATGGTCTTGTGGCCTGGAACACTTTCGTCCCTCTTTCTTTTCACCTAACTCGGGCTCAACTCTTGCATGTTTTTTTCCTGGAATCCTTCCATGAGCTTTCCCCTCTCTCCTCCTCCCCCTCACCTGGGTCAGTGTCTCTGTTATGTGTTCAGGTAAGACTCTGCTTCTCCCCAGTCATATCCCATACTTACAGCACAGCGAAATCACCTGTATTTAGCCACATGACTATAAAGTTGGGGAGGCAAAGGCCCATGGTTTCCCTCCACTGTATACCTAGTACCTAGCTCATCGTGAGTACTCATTACACATTTGTTGAATGAACCAATTACTAATGTAAAAAAGACTATAAGAAAAGTTGACCAGTTATTTTTTTAATCACTACCAAGAATGCAAGGAAAGGAAATGTTTAAATAGGAGCAAGTGGCTGGGCGCGGTGGCTCACGCCTGTAATCCTAGCACTCTGGGAGGCCAAGGCGGGAGGATCACTCGAGGTCAGGAGTTCGAAACCAGCCTTAGCAAGAGTGAGACCCTGTCTCTACTAAAAATAGAAAGAAATTAATTGGCCAACTAAAAATATAGAGAAAAAATTAGCTGGGCATGTGGCGCATGCCTGTAGTCCCAGCTACTCGGAGGCTGAGGCAGGAGGATCGCTTGAGCCCAGGAGTTTGAGGTTGCTGTGAGCTAGGCTGATGCCACGGCACTCACTCTAGCCTGGGCAACAAAGCAAGATTCTGTCTCAAAAATAAATAAATAAATAGGAGCATGGGAGGTTGGAGTAAGCTCTTTGAGAAATAGTCCTATAAGTTTGAGTTAATAAACATTAGTCTTGCTCTTTCTGGGGAGTGGTGTCATCTCCTTGGGAAATATAAAATACAAAGAGAGAGTCTTGTCTGCTTAGGAATGCAGACAGAAGAAAGGACTAGGTGACATCTCCAGACCTATGTTGGTCCTATGAACTCATGAAGGCTTGCCACATTTGGGATCTAGCTGATACAACAGAGTGCTTTCAACCTACGTCTTTGTTCTAAAAGTATACCTACATTATAAAAATGCACATCATTAAGAGATGAATAGCTTATATTCTGAGAGAAATTTTTGTGATTATTTCTTTGCATATGTCAATTACAACGTTCCTCCTTCACTTCGTCATACCCAATCTAACATCTCCCTACTCCGAGCCTGTATCCATGCAGCTGAATGTGCTGGAGAAACCCCTATAACCACATTGGTAGGTCTCTATTTAAAGATGACTTTGAAACTTAAGCGGCCCCTTATATGCTGCCAGGCAATCATACTGTTTGACCTTGATCCATCCGCTCTCCTATATCCCAGGCAACTATTTCACACATTTTCCTCTCTAGGTCTCCACTGCCTCCTCCCCAGCCCTCATTTTCAACTGGTGAGTTAGTTTTTTACTTCGTTCAGAAAATCTGAGCAATCAGCAACCAAACCTAAACCTCCCAACATTTTCCTCCATCTACTCTGCCTTCCTTCTTGTTACCGTGGACGAAATTTCTATACTCTGTTTCTTTCTATTCTGTACTAAATCCTTTCTCCTCTCACCTACTCCAGCAAATCTGTCCTCTCTCCCCACATCATCAATGTTTTTCTCTCTATGACATATTGTTCCCATCTTACAAAAACCTTCTCTTGGCCCCATTCCCCTTGCCAGCTACTACCCCACTTCTTTGCTCCCTTTTACATCAAAAATTCTCAAGAGCTGTCTGTGCTCTTTTGTCTTCTCCCAGTCTTTCTTGAACCCAATCCAGCCAAGCTCCACCCAAACCACTCTCATCGTGTTTACTGAGAACCTCCACTTGGCTAAAGCCAATGGTTGCTAATCATCCCCATCAACCCATGAGTGGTATTTGACCAATGGGTGAAATTCTCTTCCATACACTTTTTTTTTTTGAGACAGAGTCTCACTTTATTGCCCAGGCTAGAGTGAGTGCCGTGGCGTCAGCCTAGCTCACAGCAACCTCAAACTCCTGGGCTCAAGCAATCCTGCTGCCTCAGCCTCCCAAGTAGCTGGGACTACAGGCATGCACCACCATGCCTGGCTAATTTCTTCTATATATATTAGTTGGCCAATTAATTTCTTTCTATTTATAGTAGAGATGGGGTCTCGGTCTTGCTCAGGCTGGTCTCGAACTCCTGAGCTCAAACGATCCGCCCACCTCGGCCTCCCAGAGAGCTAGGATTACAGGCTTGAGCCACCGCGCCCGGCCTTCCATACACTTTTGCACTTTGCCTTCTCTTGGTTTTCCCCTGCTTCACTGGATAATCTTTCTCAGTCTCCTCTCCTGGGAACTCCTCTTCTTTCCAAGCTCTTAATTTCAGTGTCCTGGGCCCAGTCCTTGGGGCCTCTTCATCTACATGCAATCTGTGTGTCATCTCATCATGTCTCATCCCAGTTCTGTGGACTCACACATCTTCACTTCGAGTCTTGATTTCCCTCCTGAACTTAAGACTTGTATATCCAACTGCTGACTCAATATCTCCACATAGATGTCTAGTAGCCACCAGAGACCTAATGTGTCCAATGCCCAACTTCTGGTCTTCCTCCCCAAGCCTGCTCTAGCCCAGACATCCTTCCCCAGCTCAGTATATTGCAATTCCATCCTCCCGGTTGTGCAGCCCAAAACCTTAGTGGCATTCTTTCCTCCAATTCATCAGCAAATTTTGTTAGCTCTTCCCTAAAGATATATCTGTCCACACTTCTCAGCACCTCCGCAGCTACCACCCTAGTCTAGGATGTTTCTTACAACAGCCTCCTAATGGATGGGTTCCCTGCGCCCACCCTTGCCCCTCTTTGGGCTATTCTCAACAAAGCAGCTAATATAAATCAGTTCATGTCTTACATCTGTCAGGGTAAGTAGTCATGTCTTTACAGTGGCCCACAAGGCCCTGCATGCCTAGATTCCTGCTCCCCTCCCGAGACCCACCGCTTCCCACACTCTGGCCTCCTTGTTGTGACATGAACATGCCAGGTCACTCTGCCTTAGGGTCTTTGCTGTGGCTCTTCCCTGTGCTTGGAGTGCTCAGAATGCTCTTTCCACAGATGTCTATTTGCCTGTCTCTCTCACTTGCCTTAAATCTTTGCTCCATTCTCACCCTACCCTCACCCCTGGCCGTCCTATACAATACTCCTCATGCCTGTACTGTTGTTCTCCTTGCCCTGTTCAACTTGGTCTTTTTAAAAAAAAAAAAAAATAGTACCTAACACTTTCTAACTTACTTATTATTTTTATAGTCTGTTTTCTGATTCCCTCTAGAATTTATATCCTACAAGAGCAGGGATCTTTGTCTGTCTTGGGATGTCATTTTCCCAAGCCTGTAGAATAGGATTTCTCATCCTTGGCACCATTGGCCTTTGGGCTGCGTCATTCTTGGTGGCGAGGGGCTGTTCTGTGCATTGTAGGATGTTTAGCAGCGACCATGACCTCTAATCACTAGCGGTCAGTAGTACCCCCTTGTAACAACTAACAGTGTTTTTAGACATTGCTCAATGTCCCCTGGGAGTACAAATAGTCCTCAGTTGACAACAACTATTCTAGAAGAGCGCTTGACACTAACAGACGTTCAATAATCATTTGTTGAAAGAAAGAAAAAAGAATGAGCAATTTTTAGGCACATGTATTCCTCCAGCATTCATGACTTACCATAGCCATCACCAGGAGGGCTTTCAACCCGGAGCAGTGAAAGGCTAAATCTCAGGCACTCACAGGGTACAATGGCTGTCTGTGTTATTGTTTTTGAGAAAGATGGTTTGTGGGGGAGAAAGGTATGAAGTGAAGGGTAGTAAAATGAAAGTTGGCATCAAGATAAAGACACTCCGACAGGTGTGTTGCCTAGGAAGGTACTGCTTCTGAGAGTTCTGTGCATTTGCTCGATAGGATTTACAGACCTTGAGACGATGAGCATTTCTTCCATACTGCTTCCGTATCGCCATCTTTCCTCCTCAGCATACCTGTGGACCAGTTTGAGGTTTCAGCATTTGGTTCTCTCCAGGGATACTCATAATAAAAATAACATTAATAATAACAATAGTGCTTGTTGAGCACTTACTGTGTACCAGACCATATGCGGTACCATTTAATTTACAACAATCCTGTGAGGCAGGTCCCACTGTTAGCCCCCATTCTACAGATGAAGAAACCAGGCTTAAATAATTTGTCCAAGGTAGCACAGCTAGTAAATGTTCAAGGTGGCACAGCTGAAGTTGAGAATGAGCTGGAATTATATATAATAAGTATATGCAATAATACTGTATATAAAATAGGTAAAGTATAAGTAATATAGCAACAATAATAAGACCAGTGCAAGAGCCAATTGATAGCTATGTATGCCATCTGAGGCCATCAACTCTTTTTTTTTCAGAAAAGATGCTGCGCATCAAATCCTAAAGATAATAGTATTTGAAGACTTCTTGCTGGTTCTTTGATTTGAATGCTCTTTTTTATTTTCAAAGGAACAATATTCTATAGTAAAGAATGAGGCTGTCAGTCCTATTCAGTGAAAAGATTTAGTGGGCATTAGCATGATTTGAGGGGTAAGGATAGGTTGCCTGGATGGGCACAGTAGCACATGCCTATAATCCCAGCTACTCATGAGGTCGAGGTAGGGGGATTGTTTGAGTTCAAGACCAGCCTGGGCAACATAGCAAAACCCTAGTCTCAAAAAAAAAAAAATTGGTTGGCTGGGCGCGGTGGCTCACGCATGTAATCCTAGCACTCTGGGAGGCCGAGGTGGGTGGATGGCTCAAGGTCAGAAGTTCGAAACCAGCCTGAGAAAGAGCGAGGCACCGTCTCTACTAAAAATAGAAAGACATTAATTAGCCAACTAAAAATATATAGAAAAAATTAGCCAGGCATAGTGACGCATGCCCGTAGTCCCAGCTACTTGGGAGGCTGAGGCAGAAGGATCGCTTGAGCCCAGGAGTTTGAGGTTGCTGTGAGCTAGGCTGATGCCACGGCGCTGTAGCCCGGGCGACAGAGTGAGACTCTGTCTCAAAAAAAAAAAACTGGTTGTGTGTTATGGAAGAGTATTTTCCCTGAAGGGCGTGTCCCAAGTTCCAATATTCCTTTCATTTAAATTATTGTTTTTTATGTCGAAGGGAAAATCATGCACATGGTACAAAATGCGAAAGAAATGAAAGGACCCAGAGTGAAGATCAAGTCTCCCTCCCTCTCCTGTCTCCTAGCTTCCGAGTTCCTCCTTCCAGAGGCGACTCCTGTCTCAGTTCCACGTGAGCCCTTCCGGCTCATGCTTAAGCAAGCACATAGGTGAATTCAAGGCTTCATGGGCAGAGGGCTTCCCTGTTCCCAGAGCAAGCCCACATGTGTGTTCTCATCCGATCCTGCCAGCAGACACCCCAGCTGCACGGAGGTAATTAGTTGACCGTGCTTGTCCCCTTCACATCCTGCACCCAGGGCCCTGAGACATTTAACAAGGGCTAGTGTTTCTCCCACCAAGTCGCTGCTCCCTCTCAACTTGCCTGGGAAAATCTGAACACGAAGTGTCCCATGGGCATTTAGTCATAAACCCAAATAAAATGGATACACACTTGCTGAGGGTTGTTTTTTTATTTTTAAAGTAATGATCCTTGACTTTCCTTTCACATGCACGTTTTTCTCCCCTCCGTGGCTGGGCTCAGATGCCAGCTGTACGTTGCCATGGTCGAAGAAGGACCTGTGGGTCTCCCCTGGCAGATGCTGCCACTGTTTTAGCCTCAGGGCCCTGCAGGCAGCCCCTGGCAACATTTTTAATTCAACATCAAACTTCAACTTGAAATTTGAAAAAGAGGGGGAAAGATGACAAGATGTCAGTGTCTCAGAACCTAGCAAGCAGGGCTTGTGAACGTACCCAATTTGGATTTCTTTGAGCTGGGGGAAGTTTCTCATTCTTTGTGGCCACTGGGAGTGACTATCCCCCATCAAAGAGACCCTAAAGGATGCTGGCAGAGCTCAAAGGGGATACTTTGTCTCGCAAAGAGACCTCTAAATCTGGCCAGAGAGCCTTTTAAATGAAGGCAAGCAGAATTCTGGCCAGGGGTCCATTTTTAAGTAAAAAAAAAAAGCAGGTTACAAAACAACACATATGAAGGTCCCGTCTTAGGAGGGAAACGTGTGTGAATGCACGCCAAAAAGTTTGGAAGGCTGTACTCCTAAAATTCATACTTCTAAGATTGTATAATATTGAAAATTTCTTCTTTATATTTTTTCTATTGTCTGAATTATTTTTACAAAGATCCCATATATTACTTTTATAACAGAAAAAATGCTATTTGTATGGGAATTTGAAAATAATACTATTCCTTCAGTACCCATGGTCTCCCAGGACAGAAAGTAGCCAGTCCTCAATCACCCAGGCAGCTTGGCTTAGTGCTTGAGTCTCTAACTATATACTGTGTTTCCCCGAAAATAAGACAGGGTCTTATATGTATTTTTCTTCAAGAAGACACCCTAGGGCTTATTTTCAGGGGATGTGTTATTTTTTTTAAGTATGGTTAATCAATCTACATTTGAAGTATGGTTCAACAAGTATGGTTCAACAATCTATATAGTTAAGTCGTCTTCTTCTGGAACATCATCATAACTCTCCAAACCCCGAATTCCATCCTGAATTTCTTGCGACTCTGTTTCCTTTAGAACCATTGGCTCCAATCTCTCCTGTCCAGCACTAGAGCTCTCATGGGGCAGATGAGAAGGGCTGCTCGTCTTCTTTCCCGCTCTGCAACAAAATGCATGGGTTGTGCAGATGTGCTATGTAGCCACGCCCATCACTAGGTCTTATTTTGGGGGTAGGGCTTATGTTACTCAAATACTTAGAAATCCTGCAAGGGCTTATTTTATGGGTAGGTCTTATTTTCGGGGAAACACGGTAGTTCAGGGAGGTGGCTCACCTGGCAAAATGCTTGGCACAATGTGAACAACAGTTTATAACTTCCATGTGAAGAGAACCTCACAGTCACCATTGTTTTCATCATCTCCTTTGACCTCCGAAGCTGTGGAAAGTATATGGAGTAGATGCAGCCATTATTTAAAAATATTTTTTTTTAGAGACTGGGTCCTGCTGTGTTGCTCAGGCTTGTCTTGAACTCCTGGACTCAAGGGATTTCCACTCCCCACGCCCTGTGCCCCCGCCTCAGCCTCCTGAGTAGCTGGGACTGCAGGTGTGCCACTATTTTCATTCTCAATTTACATAAAAGAAACTGGGGCTCAGAGGAATTTAAGAAGTAAGCAGAAGAGTTGGACTGAAACCTTGTCTGCAGACTTGAAGTGCACAGCATTTACCACTCCAAGCTTTAAGCTGTTGTGCATCAGGGAACAATCTTGTCGATTCCTGACCATATACACTGGTCATTTGGATGGTGATGTAAAAACTTTCCTCCAGAACCAGAAATGTAAATTTAGGAATCATTCGAGGCTAACGCTTCTCAAGGCAATATCCTATTTCGCCCCTGAGAGTCGCATTGCTGGAGAGAAGGCTTGCTGTTCGCTCAGTCGCGCTGTCCCACCTGGCCACCAAAGATTTCACAGGAGTTCAAGGAACTGAAACTCTGGTGGGGGCTGTCTCTTGCTCACCAGCCTAGCTCTGGGACCTCACATGGCGCTAGATGCCATGCGACAAGTGAATTTGGCTCAGAGCTTTAGAGCTCTGAGCCAGAGCTTTTACAGCCAGAGCTGTAAAAGCCAGAGCTTTTACATTTCTTCTCTTCTCTAGGCTCCAAGTCTTGTTCTCCCTACGGCTCACCTTTGATCCTCTCTGCTCTTCATCGCCTACCAGGCTGACACCTGTCCGCTGATTGGAACTTTGACTCCGAAATGAGTGAAATGGGCCGGGCACAGTGGCTCATGCCTGTCATCCCAGCACTTTGGCAGGCAGGGGAGAGGGGATTGCTTGAGCCCAGGAGTTCGAGACCAGACTGGGCAACATATAGATATGCCATCTCTACAAAAAAGAGAGAGAGAGAGAGGTGAGGGAACGTGGGGAGTACAGGAAAAAAGGCATGCTTAAGAAGACAGGTGAGTAGTAAAATCCAAGATGTTAAAAAAAAAAAAAAAACTAATCCTTTTGTTCCCTCCTCCCCCAGAAAAGAAATGCAATTTCCCCTCAGTTCTAGGTGCTCAGAGCACTAGCTATAAAAATAAAAAATGAGAAATAGAGTCAGTTGTTGTCATTTCAAATACAAATGGGCATGTACATTCAGCCTTTATGGCTAGATAACTTCCACTTCCAGTGCTCGGTATTTATTGGCTTTGACTTATTGATAGAACATCCTGGGGCCTGAAGTCCTCCTTCCCACAGAGTAAAGACACCATCAGCAACCGCTTTCTCCTCTCAACCCATGAATAATAATGTGGATGATGATGACGGTGTTATTATTATCATTTGGTATTTAGCCAACGTCTTTCCCCGAAGTACTTAAAGCACTTTATAGGCATTGCCTTATTATTCCTCACAATACCTCCCTGGAGAGAGGGTCAGAACAGAGATTTGATTTCCATTTCGCTGAGAGGAGAAGCTGAGACCCAGAGCAATGAAAGGGCAGCTCCAAGGTCACCTGGAGAAACTGGGCTGAGGTTAGGACAAGAACCAAGGGCCACGTAATGGTTGTTTAAGGGCGCCTTCCACCCACCCCGGGGAGGATGAGCTCATTCACTGAGTTCTAAGTGTAATAAGACATTAAAGGGGAAATTTTGGCAGAGGTATTATTCTAAAGGGAGGCGCCGGAACAAAATACAAACATTTTCAAAGTAGGTGGCTGAGAAACCCCTCACTTACCTCAATGGTATAAAAAAAGCTAGAAATTAGAGTTTAGAGGATTTTTTTAAGTGGATTTCTTTAACCCCAAGGGGATTAAAGGGTGGGGCTGTGCTTTATCTCAAGCCTAAGGAAAATGACTTCACGGATAATCACTCAAAGGGCTTCAGATGAGTCCTTTGCTGTTTGTGGCATGTGGTGGACAGGTGTGAGCTGGGTCTGAGAAATCTAAGGAACAGGGTGAGTTTGTTGGAGTGGCCTCTGGCCCCTGGATGGAGGCCTGAACTTGGCAAATAATTGCTCTCCTAGAGTTTAATGGAGCAAAGGATGCATGCGTGTTTCCCGTGACCAGAGGTGGATTTTGCCCATCTTAGCTTTTGCCCAAGAGGACCTTGACGGAAAGAAGTTGAATCCAGGATGCCCAGGGGCTATGGGCGGAGCCGTGTACAATCAGCCAGAATAGCATGCCTTCATGTCAAGGGAATTGCAGCGAGCAACCGACATTGATGGGGAAAGAGTCAGCGTCACACTTCTGCCCAGGTGACACAGCGAGACTCTGTCTAAAATAAATAAATAAATAAATAAGAAGTCCACTGTTGGCTTCCTTGCAGCGTGGAAGTGTCCAGAAGTTCCCATGTGCTCTGTGGAGGGACGTAGTGGAGCTGTTTGGAAACGTTACTGGTCACGGAAGAGCTGTGGGCTGCAAGGGTTGAATGGAGGTCAAGGGCAGACTGCCAGGGGCTGTTGAGTACCAGCAAGGCCAAGGTCGGGGTCCATCAACAGGGGTGGGGTGCTGAGGGTCGAGGAGCACCCCTGGGGTTCGACAGACACGCTCAGCAGCCACAGCCTCTGCGGCAGGGGAGTAGCAGGAGGAGACCAAGTGCCCGTCCTGTTGCCGAGGCCACGAAGGACTCTGAGAGTCTCACCAGGACCTACACACGGGTCCAAGGCCCTCCCCGTGCCCCAGAGGCTATCTTGGGCAGGAAAAGGAATAGATCCTGGCACTTTCCTGAAAGACAACTGTTTAGACTGGAAGAAACTGAGATATGAATCTTGAAAAGTCACGTTTCTGCTCAAGTTAGGAAAAGTTTAAGATTGGATCCGTGTGAGGAAGTAGCTACTTTTTTACACATCTCAGTGTGGTTGAATAAAATGTCAACCCAACTGTATAGCATCCAGATGACATTATCGCCCTACTAAAAATCCTTCAAAGGTTTCCCATTGCAGGTGAATTAAATCTAAGCCCCTACCCACGGCCTGCAGGGCTCAGCCTCACCTGGCCAAGCCAGACTCCCGAAGCTCATCTCTGCTCTTGCATTCCCACCACTGGATGCTCCTCTCTCTTTGCTTCACGTCTTAGCTGAAAGGTCACCTACTCAGAGAAGCCTTCCTTGACTACCCAACCTAAAATAGGCCTCTCCCCCCCTTAGCCATTCCCCTTTTACCATGATGCTCTGTTTTCATCAGAGCAATGATCACGATTTGGAATTATTTTGTGTTCGTTCATTGGCATGTTCACTGCCTGTCTCTTTCCTTACTCTCTGACCTCCATGAGGACAGGGTTGCTAATAAATATCTGTTGAGGGAAAGAAGAGAGGAAGGGAGCGAGGGAGGCAGGAAGCTCCTTTAAGGGGCATTGCTCGGTCCTTCCATCAGACAGTGCCCAGGTGTTGGCTGCTACTGGCTCACATGCTTGTTCTTTCCTAGAAAGGTCTATTTTTTGGGGCAGAGCCTCTTGGTAGGAGGTGCCTGTGAGGTTACACCCCACCTCAGGGGCAGCGCATGGCATTTGGCTGGCTGATGAGGGGAGCATAAGAGCCCAGTCCCTTTTCCCGGGCAGGGCCACCCCTGATGCTGCAGATCTTTCAGTGGGGCCAGGTCTAGGCAAGACTTTTCCTTGTGTGTGTGTGTGTGTGTGTGTGTGTGTGTGTTTTAAACAGAGTCTCACTTGGTTGCCCGGGCTAGAGTGCCATGGCATCAGCCTAGCTCACAGCAACCTCAAACTCCTGGACTCAAGCAATCCTCCTGCCTCAACCTCCTGAGTAGCTGGGACTACAGGCATCCACCACCACACCCGGCTAATTTTTTCTATATATTTTTAGTTGGCCGATTAATTTCTTTCTAGTTTTAGTAGAGACGGGGGTCTCGGTCTTGCTCGGGCTTGTTTCGAACTCCTGACCTCGAGTGATCCTCCCGCCTTGGCCTCCCAGAGTGCTAGGATTACAGGCGTGAGCCACTGTGCCCGGCCGAGACTTTTCCTAAACCCTACCTTTGCCCACTCCTTTCTCTGCTCTGTCCTTCTTCCCTCCCCGCCCCCAGCCCCCACTACAGGCTTCTTGGGAGGACTTTCTCTTAGTTAATCACTTGCACAAGAATCCTCTGAGTCCAGAGAACCTCAGACGAGCCTCTTTCCCAGGCATCGTGCTGGACGTGGGAGAAGAAGAGAACAGGGGCTGAAGCTTGGCAGGGACCGCGGCCGTGTCGCCTTCCTCCGCCCCATCCTTGCCGCCCTGCTTCTGCTGTGCAGATGCCATGGATGTGCCACTCAGAACACCATTAATTATTGAGGAAGCTCCGAAAGGAAGGAATGTAAGCGAAGATGAAAGATTCCAGCGGAAGACAGACAGGTCCCACTGCTTGGGGAGGACCTAAGCTATCATGTCTGGGAAAAAAGCATTTTAGTTTCCTGCCTTGAGAAAGCTCCAAACGCTTTGCAGGCTGAACAAGAAGCTCTGACAAAGACAGGAAAGAGCGGGCAGGGCTGATGGGCCTTTTTCATCTCCCCCGTTTTGCGGATCAAGAGGTAGTGCTGTAAACCTGATGGCAAGGCCCGAGATGGTAGAAAGCCTCTTGTTATCTCCCCAGCTAGTTTTTGGAGACAGGAAGGAGTAGGAAGGCAATCAGAAAGGTGACAGCCTCCAGGACGGGAGGGACCAGGGCGGAGGAAGTCTAGCCCTGGTCCTCCGGCTAGGTAGGAAATGATGGACATGCTATGTGAGGCATGAGACCTCCGTCCCTTCCGAACCATCCTCAGGGTGATGTCAGGCACTTTTGCAAGTGAAGGAAGGTCAAGTATAAGATCAAAGCCGAAACACTGATAAAGGGATATTTAGATAAAATGTTTTCATCTGAAGCAACTTACTCCCCTTCTTTTTGGAGGCTTAACTGTCAAACAACAACTACAAATATTTATGAAGGACTTGTAATAATTCAGTCACCACACTGGGCATTGAAATAAATCCTAACCCCAAACCCAGAAATGCTCGGCAGGGGTTTTAAAATCAGCGGGGGAATCCAGTCATGCCAAAGATGTGGCCCTTCCACCAAATCTTTGTAATTCAGGCTTGATAGGGAAGCTCAGTAGATTGTAGCTCCCTGAGAGCAGGGAGCTTTGTCTGTCTTGTTTTCCCTGGAGCAGTGCCTGGGACCTAGACCGGGACATGGACATCTGTGAACGAAAGAATAAATGGTTAGGATGTAGTGCGCTGACTTGGGATTCATTTTACAACCCAGTTCCTTTTCTCGCTAGCAAGGTTTCCTGAACTTTCTGAGTGTCAGTTTCTTCATATATAAAGGCAGAAAAAAAGTAGTACTACCTCCTAGGCTTGTTACGAGGTTGGAATGAGCTGGGATATACACGGCACAGCAGATAGCAGAGTAGGCTCTGGCAAAGGGCAGTTACTATTACGATTAAGACTTGTAGATTTCCTATGACAAATGAACAAGGAAAACAGAATTTCACAGGAATAAAAACTAAGTTCTAAGAAGATCGGTGAATAAATAAAACAAAACACGGCAGTGAAATCCCAATTTTCCTGGCCAATCGTTGAAAAAAGTACCAGAAAAAGATAAAGGCCATTCCCAGTTGTCGAGAAACCTAAAATTTTGAAATAAAGCGATTTTGAAGTAAAGGAAGCGGTAATGTGTTACAAAGTCCAATGTGTCTGTTCACATCTATTTCAAAAGACTCAAAATTAAATGATCATAAAAAGGTCTTTGAGAAATACCATTAAGGGAAGAAAGCAAGTTATCCAATTATGTATTGTGTGGATGATATCTAATTCTAATCTGAATTTAATATAAATATATTCACTTATAATAGAAACTTAATGATGATTTAAAAGCATCCTATCCGGCTTTGATTTTAAAGTGAAATACTTAATCCCTCACACAGATTTGATGTGATATGTCTAAGAGAGCCTATGAATATTCATAGCTAGCCTATGAACGACACGTCCACATCCATGCAGTCATACATCTCTTACTCAAGCTGAAAGATGCCCCCTTTTTCCTCTGGAAAGAAAATAATTAGAGTGTAGTTGAAAATTGAAAAGCCGAGGCAGTCCTCTAAATAAAAGTTGCAGCGTCCAGAGGGGCTGCCAGGCTAATAAATTGTTTGTTTAACCGGTTTGGGAGGATGAGGTTGACAAGCCAACATGAAGCTTAAAAAGGAAATCCGCCAAGGTGGCCGGTATGCCTGGGGCTCAGGCTGCCTCCGGTGCCTCCAGCAGGCACGATGAAATTCTCAGAAGCCCCACAAGCTCTGCTGGAAGCAAAGGCACAAATCGCTGACCCCCATCAGTCAGAGATCCTGCCTAGCCCCTTCCACCTGCAGGCAATCCCGACCCTGGGGCCAGGAGGCTCTTCTGCACTTACTGCTGCATCTGGCCGCTCTGCCTCTCAGAGGACAGCCAGGTGAAGACGTATCAGATAATAGTTTGGGGTCCTGAGCAAGGAGGTACCCATACACCAGTGCACTACCTTGTACTCACGAGCTGTGGTCCTCCGAATCATTTGTGTGGTCAAAAAGGTTTGTTTAACTTGCCGGCTCTTTTCCACTCGCGGTGGAATATATTGTAAAAGAATCGAATGGCGAGTTCTGTTGCACAACAAGGGATGTTTCGGGAATGCTGCTTTCTGTTCTGTAGTGACAGGGGGCAGTCTGGCACTCAGGGAATACTGGGGAATGGGCGAGCCATGAAGTGCACGATCTTTGGAGTCACACATCCTACATTTGAGTTCAGATCCTGCCACCGAGTTGGGCAGGGTTGTTTGCCCTTGCTAAGCCTCCTAATAGAGAAATCGTTATCTCTGAAATGGGCGTAGTCATAGCTGCCCTGTAAAAGAGCTGGAAGAATGGAAGGAGCCCAGCGACATAGGCAGCACCTCATTAAGTGTTAGCACTAGTTGATTCTACTTGAAGTGGGAGACGCATCCCATAGGGAGCTACTGAGTCAAAGCTGTGACTAGCACAGGCTAACATTGAAGGGAAGGCAGAACCTCCAGGCAGATCTGACTCGTCCTTCCCTGCTCCCCAGCCTTGGCTAGAGCCTCTGTGGATCCTCTAACTTCACTCTTGCCTGGTTGTTTGCATGTCTGTCTTCCCATACAAACGGCAGCTCTTTAAGGGTCTTATTGGATGTCGCGTCACTAGGGCCCAGCACAGTGACTGGCATACACTAAGTGTGGACCTGAATTAGCTCAGATTGCTGTTTTAAACATCCTGACGTGTGGCTTTGGGCATCAAGAAAAAGAGAAAAGAAGATCCTGTGAGTTAGGATTCTTTTGCTTATCAGTACAATAGACCCAATTTAGATGGGCTTAAAACACAGGTAACTGAAAAGTCCAGGAGTAGAGTTGGCTCAAATGATGCCACCAGAACTTGGTTTCTCTTCCTCTGTCTCTTGGCACTGCTTTCTCTGGTTGGCTCCATTTCAAACAGGCTTTGCCTCCAGCTAGCATAATTACTGCATAGCTCCAGATCTAACACCTTGCCACTTTCCAATCCAGCAGGAAAGAAAAATCCTGAGTTTTTGTTTGAGCAAAAGACTCATTGCAACTTTAATGTGGTCATGTGTCCATTTCTGAGGCAATCACAACGTGATGTGTTGATTGGCTTAGATTTGAGTTGTATATTCTTCCCTGAGATGGAGGTGAGAACCTCTTCTCTTTAGTTAGGAATTGAGATTGGAGTTGCGGTGGGCTCTTAGGGTTAGTACTGGTTTTAAAAGGTACCTGTGATTCTGTTTTTATACAGGTATGGTGAGGCCAACAGATCAGGAGACGGATCGCCCATCGAAAAGACAGTTGTTTATTCATAGTTCCCAAGAGAAGGGGCCATGCCATGCCAGGCAGGGCCCCACGGGGAAGCATCAGGGTTGGCGAGGAGGCAGGAGGGAGGAGAAAGTAGGGGCAAGAGCCTTTGTCGTTGGTTTTCATGGGAAGGAATGGATGAGGCATTGTCAGCAGTTGAGCAGGATCCAGATTGTACAGATTGGCCGGGCGCGGTGGCTCAAGCCTGTAATCCTAGCTCTCTGGGAGGCCGAGGTGGGCGGATCATTTGAGCTCAGGAGTTCGAGACCAGCCTGAGCAAGAGCGAGACCCCATCTCTACTATAAAAAATAGAAAGAAATTAATTGGCCAACTAATATATATAGAAAAAATTAGCCGGGCATGGTGGCACATGCCTGTAGTCCCAGCTACTCGGGAGGCTGAGGCAGCAGGATTGCTTGAGCCCAGGAGTTTGAGGTTGCTGTGAGCTAGGCTGACGGCACTCACTCTAGCCTGGGCAATAAAGTGAGACTCTGTCTCAAAAAAAAAAAAAAAAAAAAAAGATTGTACAGATTGAATGATTTTGATGAGCTCTGGGCTATAGGCGTGGTCCCTGGTTGTGTGGTACCTGGTCTGGGAGTGATTTAGGGCAGGGGGATAGTGTCCTGGACTGCAAGGCCTGACACAAGAAGGTGGGTGGGGCTAGGGGCTAGGGATTAGTTCGTTTGCATATCAAAGTGGTGCTCAAAGGCAGGTTGTTTGCTGTCTCTAGGAATCAGCTACCTTTGGGAGGAACAGGCCCTCCCCAGGTCCACAAGACCTCAAGAAGTCAAACCATCATAAAATACAAAGTATATAAAACAGTACTGGGTGGCAAAAAACCCACAGATATCTATTATATAAAGTCCAAGGTCTAACATAGAGACCATCTTGGCCTGGCGCGGTGGCTCATACCTATAATCCTAGCTCTCTGGGAGGCCAAGGCAGGTGGATCATTTGAGCTCAGGAGTTCAAGACCAGCCTGAGCAAGAGCAAGACCCCTGTCTCTACTAAAAAAATAGAAAGAAATTAGCTGGACAACTAGAGACCATCTTATTCATTTAACCATTCATTAATTCATTTACTCATTCATTTATTCATTCAACTTCTTTTTACAGGAGTGCGGCATTCAATGTTTATTGAGACTCTCCCTTGTGCTAGATGCAGAAACTAGGTGCAAGGGACATAGAAGTGAACAAGCCAGATGTGGTTCCTGATTAGTTTGTCAGTACATTCTGGGCCATTGTGGAAAAGATCTGATACTCATAGATAAAAATCCCCCCACAAGTGAGGATAATTGTTCATGACTTGTATGGGATTTTAGAGATTCCAAAATGCTTTAAGTGTTCTCATTTATTCCTTACAATATCCCTGTTATATAGAGATTATTATCATCTCATTTTACAGCTGGGGAAGCTGAGGCTTTAAGAAGAGGTGAAGTGATTTGCCCAAGGATTTAAGATCAGCAAGTGGCCAAACAGGGCTCAAAACCAAGTCCAGTTCTTTTTCCACTTCACTGGTATTTTCCAAACTGTGGGACCCCTGCCAGTGGCACACAGAACATCAAAATGCGTGATGCCTGTGATCCTAGCACTTTGGGAGGCTAAAGCAGGAGGATTCCTTGAAGCCAGAAGATACAAAAAAAAAAAAATCTACACACTTGCCAGGTGTAGTAGTGAGTGCCTGTAATTACATCTACTAAGGAGGCTGAGAGGCAGGAAGATCGCTTAAGCCCTGGAGCTGGAAGTTGCAGCGAGCTATGATGACTCCACTGTACTCTAGCCTGGGCAACAGAGTGACACCCTGTCTCGGGGAAGGGTGCAGGATGGGGCGGGGGAGGAAAAAAAAAAACAAACATGACCTCACATAGTGAGAACTTTATCTTCAATTCTCCCTCAACACGTTTAGTTCTATGGAGGGCAAAGTCTCATATCTGTGCTGATATATCTTTAACACCTTTCGCTTACTCATCTTTCTCTTTCTCTCTTTAGGAAACAAGAAAGTACAGGACTCAGGCTCAGAACTGTTGGCAGGCACAGCTGAGGAGCTAGCACTTAATATCATCATTTTGTTTTATTTATGGCAAGCAACATTGGTTTTTCCATTCATGGTTGAGATTATTAAGTTTCCCCTTTGAAATAAGTTTGTGAAGTTAAGAAAGTGTTGATTAAAAACAATACCAAATAAATAATAATAGAGGTGGTTTGTGGCTGTGTGCAAGTCATGAAGACAGTACCCAAATTACTGCCACCTGGGAACCCCTCGGAGCCTAAGTAAGTATGAAGAGTCTCCTGGAAGGGAAAATGAAGGGTTTCTATTATTTCTTTCTTGTCCAGGGAGGAAAAGAACTGGGCCAGATCCTGCTCCTTGTAAAAGACATGATCATGATCCCCTAAAACGGTAGTTCTCAGGCCAAAGTCCAGAGACTGATGCTGACCCAAAATGAGGGTTTTCAAGTCCTTTGTGAAAAGAAAAAATCAGGACAGCGTGTATATCAGTGCAAGAATGCCAGTTGTTCTTTCTTAGGTAAGGTTGTACTTTATTATGGAATTTTCTTCTTATTTATTTTTGTATGAGTGCATGTGTGTTAAAATGCTCGTTCTTTAGTGATTGGTTTATGATAATAGAAGGCCATCGTTTATTGTGATTGTTCTATTAATAATATCTTGGCAAAACAAAAAGCTGGTGACCCCTTTTTTTAACCATGACCCCCAGCCCCTCGCATTTTTTTTTCTATCACTGAAGCTCTGTTCTAGGAGACTTCAATGGCAGGAAACAGCTTGCCTTCTATTGCTAGAGGAAAAAGGTATTGATAGACCCAGCATTATAATTGTGGTTACTAGCAATGCAAAACAGCAAACCATAAATCCTTACTGAACTCAGGCGCTGCTGTTTACCATTGAAGAGATCCTTCTTTCTCTCCAGTGTAACTAAATAAAGACAGGAGATTAGAGAAATAAGATAGCTGTTAAATTAAAGAGGAAAAAAGTTCAAGTTTCAAGGAGGCCGTTACAAAAACAAACAAACATGCTAACCAACCAATCCCTAAACTCCTAGACCAATATGTAGCCCTGGGTGACCTAGCAGACAGTCTTACTTGAGCTGGGCAAGCTGACAGCCCCTTCAAAATGACAGCCCCACCCCTCTCATACTCCGGTGGTGGAAATGTAAACTGGTACATGTATATCAGGCTGACTCTTTGACTTAGCAATTCCTTTTTTTACTTATTTGTCCAAGAAAAATATCATAGGTGGGCACAAATAGTTACAAGGATGTCCTTCAAAACCATCATTTATTACACAGAAAGGCTAGATACAACTTTACATACCCAACACCAAGAGACTGGCTGGGTAAATCATAGCACATTCATAACACTAGAACACCGTGTAAATATATAAAGGATGCCATAGAAAAATAGTATTATGCAAAAATGTTAAGAATGTATTGTTAAATGAGAAGAGCATTAACAAATCAAAAGAGTGAAACATTTACGGAATATTGGATACAGTATGATTTAATTTTTATTTAAAAGATGAGTATAATACACAATACATCTGGGTGGTGAAATTATTGAGGGAGTTTTATTTTCTTAGTGTAAGGGTATTTCCTAAAATGTCTAAAAATTATTAAAAATAAATGACTTTTACTTTAAGAAAAAAAGTCATTTCTTTAAATCGGCCCCATTTAACCTGTTTAAAATGGGTCAACAGCCCTTTGCATGAGCTTAAAAGTGTGCATTTGTGGACCTGCATTTTGCAGTGCTGACGTGCTTCCCCTAGAACCGAAGGGAGACACGAAACCTCTCTGTAAACTCTTTGTAGATTCCCATCTGTGACTTGATAAATATTTGATGCAGCGGCCAGTCAACATCCCTACATTAGTGAAACTTCTGCCCAGGAGCAACTGCACAGCTCTCAGCGATGAGATCGGAGTAAGTTAAAAAGAGTGTATTCATTAGCCACTTCAAAGGGTTTGGGGTTTTTTTTTTTTTTTTAGCTGGCAATTTTGCAGCCTGGATTATTGGCCATGCTGTGTACTGCGTGACGACCAAAAATCATACTAGTGCAAGGAGGAGACCGCTTCTTGCCTTAACAACATTTTCTTTCCTTTGTGTTCACAGCCCAGGAGGCAAATGCAGCATGCATCACCTCCCTCTCTTCCCCTTGGTTAAACAGCTGCGAATATCTTTAAAATGAGTTTAGGATCTGCCCGGTAACTTTGATGCCAAAACCCTGGACTCCGGTTCCCATAGCTGATGTGGTTTGTACAATGGGATGGACCACTTGTTCTCTTTACATCTCTATGATTACAATTGACAATTAAAAAGTCAGCACCTTTGTCCTTAAATATCCTGAATTGACAAGTCAAATGGATGAACAAAATGTAGCAGGGCAGAGAAAGGATCTGAAGCTGCCCCGAATTAATCCCAACGGCAGGAGTTTTCAGACGGACCTGAGCAAACTCCTACTCATTTTTCAAGCCTCGTTTTAAATGTCACCTCTTCCTAGAAGCCTGCCGGGATCCATCTCCACTGTCCCAGGCACGGGACCCCTCCGCTGAGCTCCCATAATGTCTGTGCTGCTCCTGTGAGCCACTCGACTGTGTTAGAATTACCTGTTTGTTTTTATCTCCCTCCAGCAAGCTGAGTTTCATGAAGACTGTCCTGTCCATCACTGCCTACCTTAGTATCTGACACTTAGTAAAGGGCTTAATACATATTTATTGAATGGAGTACATTTTTCTTGAAATTACTGCTGCAGTGGGCTTAGAAAATTGTAGGATTACAGGGCATAGAATTTGAAGGTTTCTCCCATTCATTGCTTGAAGCCCTACCCTGCTCCCCGTAGCAGTTGTCTAGTCTGCCTGCACACTGGTAACGGCAGAGTTCACCTCCATTCAAAACAGCCCAAAGGTAGGGCTGGGCGCGGTGGCTCACGCCTGTAATCCTAGCACTCTGGGAGGCCGAGGCAGGCGGATTGCTTGAGGTCAGGAGTTCGAAACTAGCCTGAGCGAGACCCTGTCTCTACCAAAGATAGAAAGAAGTTAATTGACCAACTAAAAATATATATACAAAAAATTACGCGGGCATAGTGGCACATGCCTGTAGTCCCAGCTACTCAGGAGCCAAAGCAAGGAGGATCTCCTGAGCCCAGGAGTTTGAGGTTGCTGTGAGCTAGGCTGATGCCACGGCACTCACTCTAGCCTGGGCAACAAAGTGAGACTCTGTCTAAAAAAAAAAAAAAAAAAAAAACAGCCAAAGGTAGACTTTGAAATGACTAAGGAAGTTGAGTGAAATAAAAGACAAACAGGCCAACTAAATTGAGAAGCAGTTAATCCAGGCGCCTTGTCACTTCTAGCTCCTCCTGTCTCCACCTTATTCTGCTTCTTGAGGTCTTTCTCCTCTTCCCCCTTTTCTGCTGGGCCTTGCTCTCAGCAGAGAGTCAAGTAACCCCTCCCTGCCCCCCTTGATCCCCTTCGCTCCCCCTCCCAACCCCCCGTGGCTGCCGACAGCAGTTTAAGGCCCTGCTTCTCAAACCAGATCAGACATTATGCCAAGGAGTCCAAAATGAGTTTGGACTCCAAGATGAACACGCAGTCTCTTCTGAAGCGTCATTTTTATTTGAAGATCTAACATTTTTATATTAAAATGTATATATATAGTTTAGGGAAGAATGTGTGCATGATTTTAAACGGACAGCACAGACTGCAAAAAAATTGATCAGACTCTTTTGGGCTGAGCCCTCACACTTCTGGGGATTAAGAGTTCACTCTTGGTCTGATGGGTTACTTTGGTGGAGAAAATATGAGACGCACTGGTGGCTTAATATGCTATCATATTATGCCCCCCCTGGGGGTATTTGCGTTTCCATTTTTTTCCTTCGGAGACTGATAAGGCTTTAAAACCAAAAGGAATCAATGCATAATGGTGGAATTTCAGGCTGCATGAACTGGGGTCGAGGGACAGAGATGACCTAGCAGAGGCATTGCATTTATAAAGCCCATTCCCTAGTAATCTGTCAGCCCATAAGAGGCAGTCCCATTTCTGGATGGGTACAGTCAACGTCCATGTGATTCAGCTTTGACAGTGTGTGTGCAAGGAACTTAACACCTCTCAGCCTCAGTTTCCCTAGATGTAACATGAAATTAGAATATTTACCACATAGAGGTGTTGTGGGCTACTGTATAAAAAGTACCTCACTCAGTGCCTGACATAGAATAAGCACTTAAACAGTAGTTCTTATTAGCATTAACTATAAAATGAACATATGCTCAATCAGACCTACTCCTACATTTGTGGGCCTGGTGCAAAAATATAAATGGGGACCCATACATTAACAAACTGTTAACAAGCTAACAAACAAGCTAACAAACTGTTAAATGCGATAAAATATATTCTATCCTTTCTACTTCTGAAACAAAGTTGAGAACTGTTTTTTATATGACTTAATATCAGCAAATTTTAAAGTTGACTGACTTTAATTTTTTGTACATGGCTGGGAGTTCTGTTGTTTGGCTGATGTAAGGAGGAATAATAACAATAACTCATACATTACTATATATTTATTACAAAAATTATTTTTTCTTATCTTCATTTGAGCAAAATTACTAGTTATGCTGTTATAATCAGGATTTTTACATAAATTTGTGTTCTGATGACAGTAATGCCACATTAGACACCCTTTCTTAAGCCATTGTTATTTTTATTTTTAAATTAATTCCAGTATGGAGAAAGCTTGCTGTTCAGTCAATAGCAACTGAAATAAAGTTATTGTAACATTTACATACAGAAACCAACAATGGATTTTACATCTTTTACATTTTTATCAAAGATAAAATAGTATGATGGGGTCTTGTAGTAAATTATTATAATAGAAAATATTATAAAATATTTTAATTTGATAATATAAATCTATCACTTATATTGCAATTTTCACCTTCTCTCAAAGCAATATGCTGGATCCATAAAACATTTTGCAAGGTCTTTTATCAAAATCTTCAAGGATGGAATATTATAAACAAAACCAAAAATGTTAATATGTGTCATGATTTATTCAAATCTCTCTTTAAGACTATACCTTGATCTTTAATAACTCCAAAATAGTCTCAGTAGAAATTAGTTTGAGGATTATTTGTATGTGAATATTCTCTTTTATAATGAAAATTTTATCTTTCTTGTCAAATTTGCCATTTCCCTGAAATTTCTTTGTCTTCTAATTGGCAGGCCAGACTTGCATTTGTTTCTTCTGAGTTGTGAATTTGATATGAAAAATTATCTTTTGCATCATCTTATAATATTTTGATCAGGAAAGAATTTTCATTAGTAGTAAAGAACATGAAGTTACAGGTGTTTCATCTGTCTTGTCCAAATTGTGGATTCGCTAAGAATACTTTTCTTGCTTATTTTCATTGTTTTGCTCAGTAACTAAATCTTCGTTAAATAAGGAGTGTGTAATGCTGGTTTGTGAATTGTATGCAGGTACAGCTCGGTAGACATCTGCTTACTCTCATTGTCTGCAGTTAAAAAAATGGAAGCAGACTACCTGTCAAATGTTCTTTTTTCTTTTCCATCTTTTTTTT
>VSMD01036358.1:0-27105 GCA_008750895.1 Mirza zaza
TAAGTCTCCCAGACTTTGTCATGGTCTTTTGTTTCTGGTATTGATTGTGTGTCAACGCACCTGTAGGCAGTTTGTATTTCTGCTTGTATAGAGTCTCAAAATCAGCCAGAAATGAGGCATTACGGCATTCCTCTGGCTTTTCTAGGCATGCACACAGTTGTGCAGATATACACCAAGTTTTAAGTCCCTAGGAAAATGAGGAGGTTTCAAACCCACTGTGGGACATCTCATTTCTCCTATCTTCTTTATAAATGTTTTACATTTCTCTTGTTTGTTCCAACAGGTAATGTTTTAAATTCATCAACTATAATATTAAATAATTGCCATAATTATTCAGCAATTACGTGGAATAAAGGACATTTGCCATTGAGCAAACTCACAATGAAATCAAATAATTATCAGCTCTGTGAATGGAACTTTGATAGGGTGTTCCCATACTTGTCAAATAGTGAAAATTTACTGGCTATAGGCTTTTGAATGAGCTGCACACTGGGCCTTCCCCCTTCAATGGCTACTAGAGTTGTTGGTTTTTATGACTTTCATGGTTGTGTGACTGCCATTTTAAAGACTACCATTCCTTTTACCTTGGACTCAATTAAAATATAAATATATAAATAAATAAATAACCAAAAGCTACTATTGACTTGGGGCAAGGTGGATGAGAAAAGAGCAAGTTAATATGCCAAAAATTCATGGTTATTATGAAGGTTTGGCTGTTGTTTTGAATAAGTATGTGTCAGATTGCCGAAAGCATTTTGTCAATTCCAGAGTCCTGAAAAAGTTGACTTTTATATATTTTGTCAGTTTTGGCATGGTTTTTATGATATGAATTTTTGGCCATTCTTCCTTCTGTCATTCTGGAAGTTCTGCCTTTCTCATGAAACTTTTAAAAGTGCATGTCACCTAAATAACATTCATTTGTGAACAAGTATTCAAATAAATGTCTTAAGGCATTTTTTTCCATATTAAAATGTAAATAGTTTTCCCCCCAAAATTTAATGATTAATTCTAAGACTAACTTTTAAGGTCTCTGCCCAAATCATTCTTTATCAAAATGTACTCGTTAGGCAGGAAAAACAATAAATTTATGTATAATGTAAGGTAATCTGCCATTAACCTATGCATGTATTCATTCATATATTTATTTTAAGCAAATACTTATTGATCAATAAAAATATTCTGGACACTAGGAAAACCATTGTGAATAACTTATACCATCATTACCCTTATGGATGTTACATTATATATTTTCATGGGGATAATTAGTAATACTGGAACATTCCTCCTTTGTTTAACCACTCTTTCCATTTCATAGGAGGATTAGACATGCCTTCATTTTCACTTTTGACATTGAAGCAGTTTAAAATGTAAAACTATGTCAATTTTGGTAGTTAATTGTACATTACACAGCAAGTAGATATTACATAATATATGCTGAGGCTATTTCCTATGCCAGTATCTCTTAAAGCTAAATAAGATACGGCCTCTTTTTAAAAAAAACAAATGAAATACCTCAAAGAACTAAAAGTAGAAATACCATTTGATCCAGCAATTCCACTACTGGGTGTTTACCCAAAGGGAAAGAAAAGGCGTTTTATACAAAAGACACCTGTGCTTGAATGTTTATAGCAGCACAATTCACAATTGCAAAGATGTGGAAACAACCCAAGTGTCCATCAATACATGAGCAAATTAATCAAATGTGATATATGTATACCATAAAGTACTACTCAGCCATAAAAAAACGGTGAACTAATACCTCTTATATTAATCTGGTTGGAACTGGAGGCCATTCTTTTAAGTGAAGTATCACAAGAATAGAAAAACAAACACCACATGTACTCGTCACTAAATTGGAACTAATTGATCAACTCCTATGTGCACATATGGAAATAACATTCATCGGAAAACAAGCAGGTGTGGGGGGAAGGAGGAATGGGTAAATTCACACCTAGTGGGTGCAATGCACACTATCTGGGTGATGAGCACACTTACAACTTTCACTCAAACAGTACAAAAGCAATTTATGGAGCCAAAATATTTGTATCCCCCATAATACTCTGAAAGAAAAAGAAAAAACATAATCAAATTATTGTGAATGTCTAGTCTTACAAGTACTTTATTAAAATATTAAATATAATACTTTTTAAACTAAATAAAAGCTCTTATGGTTTCTATGCAGCTATAAAATAAAATTAAATTAACAAATAAAACATTAACAGAACTATACAAATAATAAAATTCCAATTAGCTAATTAATTTAAGTGATAGGTGATATTCTGAAATGAAGTTCTTGATGAAAGCTTGATTATGATATTGACGCCATTTTTAAAAATTTGAACTACTGTGGAAGTTTCATTTGTACAGCTGGATAGCATTGTTCAGGTTTTACTTGACATGAAAACATTATTTTTATGTCACATTTCCAAAGATCAATTCTCATTCACCTTTTCAGGTTAAAGTAGAACAACTTGTCACTTAGGCAGTTATAAATAGCACACCAAACACTAACTTACGTGGCACTGCTCAGTTATAAGATAAATAACCAGTTGATCCAGAATACTACAACAAATATCAAAGAGAAATGGCGTCCTTCTCCATGCATTTAAAAGGAATGAGCTTTACCAATCCTTTAAAAAGAATGTTAGATTTTCATTCAAGGACATGCAATGAGGCACAAAAAGTATTATCTTGAATGATACCAAGTTTTATTTAATGTATTTCATTATAATATAATTCTCTAAAGTATAATATACTAAATATTATATATTAAATATGAATATTTAATTATATATATATAAAATATACCTGGAAGAATAAACTCCAAACTACTAATTGTTTTTTCTAGTAGGGAATAGGAGTGGGTGGGGAGCTGGAATATTGCTTTCACTTATTAGTTTGTATACTTTTATATGATAAGATTACTATTTGTAATGAAACACCTATGCCATATAAAGAAAATATATATTTATATTCCATGGGATTGTTAAATTTAGGATAAGAGCCAGATAAAATTTTTATAAATGTAAATTGATAAATAGAATTAACCCTCAAGTGAGTGGGTACGCAGTACACAGAAGTAATGAGGCTTTGTGTCAAACCAACCTGAATGGAAAAGTATTAATACCAATTATCTGAACCTGAATATATAATGAAAAGCAGCATTTTCAATTCTTTTGAAGGTTAAGGTATAGATAAAAACAATTCAAGTTTATTTTAGATTTCTAGCTTGGTACTGTAGAGGCACTCAAAGCATGTGGTTTAGAAATCCGATCATTAATCGTTATCAGGTAAAATAACAATCATTGAACACAAGTACATTTTCTAAAAACCCTCAATTTATAACAGTAGAATGTACCATTTCTTGCCTGGCATCATGACAGAGCCAGATGTTTTAGAGCTAACAGAAAAACTCACTTCTCTATTTAGCATTTTCTTCTAAATGAACTATTGATTTATTCTATTACCAACAAAGATCCCTTTGTCACAGAGAGAAGTCATAACTTAAGCCAAAAACTTTTTTTCATAATGTTCACGCAAGCAGGGGCTAGCTTAGCATAATACAACTTAAGTATTAGTAACTGCTCCCTTGTGCCTCTTTTCTCAGCAACATTCTTTCCTGTATGTTTGTTGTTGTTTTTTAAAGCACTCTGTATTTTATCTTGAGGTAATCATTTAAATATTTATAGAGTAATATAAATTTTAAATATATACATGTACATATGAAAGATCTACATTATTTGCACATCATTTGTACCTAAAAGATGATACAGACAGGAATTAAACATACATTTCATGATATCTCTTTCCAACTAACCCTTAGAATTAAACAAATTGTCTTACTAAAGTGATTATCTATGTTTGTAAGCTAATTAATTTCAGAAAAAACCTTAATAATAACACTTTAGAAGATAATGAATGATACATAGAAACAACCCAAGTGCCCGTAAATTCATGAGTGGATAATCAAAATTTGGTATATGTTCACAATGGAATATTACTCAATTCTAAGAAACGACAGTGAGCTAGCACTGCTTGTACTATCCTGGATTAAGCTTAAGTCCATTATCCAAAGTGAGGCGACACAAGTTCAGGAAAATGGGCTCCACATGTACTCGCCATCATATTGACTGATTAACACTATGGTGCTTAAAGGGTTGTGGTGTTCACCACGAATTCGAGGGGAGGAAGGTAGACACACATCTTAGAGATGTGGTGAGCATTGTGGAGGGAAAGGGCATACCTATAACCTTTTTTAGGGAGAGGCAAAGATATAAAATGGAACCAAAATGTCAAAAAAATAACAACAAAAACTTTTATTGGGTGGCGAGCAGGTGGGAGGGGGGATGAGTGTATACCTACATAATGAGTGTGATGCACACCACCTGCAGGATGGACACGCTTGAAGGTATGACTTGGTGTGTGTGGGGTGTAGCAAGGGCAATATATGTAACCTTAACTATATTTGTACCCCCATAATATGATGAAATAAAAAGAATAAAAAAAAAGATAATGATAATTATTAATTGACCTCATTTACAAAATGGTTCAAAACAATAGCAACAATATTGAAATATTTTCTAAGTACATTTGATATATTCATTTCCTTGGATAGTTATGTAATTATTTAGTTAGGTTTAAAAATATATCCGTTTATTAAAAGGATGTATTTATAATTGGTTAAATCATAATTGGATAAATCAAGTGTATATATAAAGTATGACAGACGGACACGGTGGCTCACACCTATAATCCTAGCACTCTGGGAGGCCAAGGCCCGGTGAATCGTTTGAGCTCAGGAGTTAGAGACCAGCCTGAGCTTGAGCGAGACCTGTCTCTACTAAAAATAGAAAGTAAGTAGCTGGACAACTAAAAATATATAGAAACAATTAGCCAGGCATGGTGGCATATGCCTGTAGTCACAGCTACTGGGGAGGCTGAGACAGAAGGATTGCTTGATTCCAGGAGTTCGAGGTTGCTGTGAGCTAGGTTGATGCCACGGCACTCTAGCTCAGGCAACAACAACAACAAAAAAGGAAATCTCATTAATTAGGTATGATAAACATAGCATAGGACCTTATTTTCCTTTTGAAAATGATACCTGAAAGCAGACCTGTCATCTGCTCTATACTTTATAAAACTGTAGACATAGGTAGTATAGAATATTACCTTCAGAAAATACTTTTATAGTTATTGGCATCACAGGTAAGAAATGGTAGAGTTGTATTCAAAGGTTCTTGGTTGCTGATCTTTGCAGAGAAGCTGATGTGAGAAAGAAGTATGAAACGAATACTTCAGAGAATAAGTCAGAGATACTTCGTTTCTGATGTAAGAAACGAAGTATCTCTGACTCCTTGAAATAAATTACAACTCTAGAGATTTTAGAATACCATCTAAGTTCCACTTTTTTTTAACCAGACAATAAGGATTGTTTGCCTCCTAATCAATACCTCTTGGCAAGTAAGTTTTGGTGTATTATTTAACATATTTTGTTATACAGATAAACCTGGTCAATAAAAAATTAATGGTATTGACTTTGAAACATCTCTATATTAAATTCTGTACTGAAATTGTACCTTAGAAGAAGAGGTTTGACAAAAGGAAGAACTGGGGAACCCAAACTGACATTTTGTTCAACTGCCATCAGAAATAAATATAATTTCCCAGAGCTAACAAACAGTGGGGTAAGTTGCACTTTGAGAAAAACAAACTAAAAAATGGTATAATAGTTTTACTCTGTCTAGTTATATAGTTCTAGTTCTCCGTACAAATGAGACCTTAAGCATTTTTGTTGCTAACTTCCTAATTTTGTTCTGAAATATTGTGTGTGTGTGTTTTTATTTGATGAGCCAGTTTTTTTGATGTCTGACTTCCATGCAAAGTTACCCTTCAGCAAGTAAATTTTTCTTGTTCTAATGCTTTTGTCTTTGAATCTTGCTTTCTAGTGATTAAATTATATATAGATATTCTGATATGAAAAATGAGGTCTTAGGATCAAAAGACAGTCTGTTTATTACTCAGAGAACATGAATAATAGCACTGGTTCTCCTAACTCTAATCTCTATAGGGCAATGAGGTAAGAGCATGATGTTATCTCCGGCATACAATGGGATTGTGTTGCAGAAGAGGGATAATGGAGTTATGAGATTTGAAATTTAGGCAGCGCAACTAGTGCACTGATGCAACCTCTCCTCTAGAGAGAAACACTGGCATCTAAACAGAAACAAATCTCTGTGGAGGGGAGAGCAGGCTCTCTGGCTTCCTTACCCTGGACTGTAAACAAATGGTGGGAAAGTGTCTAACTCCAGAGGGAAGCGCTAGATCTACCTTCTAAGCGTTTGCTGTTTGCTATTGAATCAGGCTTCAATGATGTCTGCTAGTGTTCTTTCAACAGAAAACCTAAATCATAAAGGTTTTTTAGTATTTCATAAAAATGAAAAGATTCATGAAAAATTATCTCCAATAGTTTTAAAAACTGAAAATGTCTGTGAGCATAAACTGTAGAGAAGAACATTTGACAATGGAAGAGAGAAATATTTAGGTTTTGTCTTAGACTCAGAAAAAAATTAAAGAATTTATGCTTGGTCATACAGGGTAACTTAATGGATATTGGGGACTCAGAAGGGGGAGATGCGAGGCGGTGCGATATGAAAAAAATACCTATTTGTACAACATACTCTATTCAGGTGATAGGTAAATTAAAAGCTTAAACTAGTAGTGGGGAAACTTGTTGGAAGGCCACATTAGTTTAGCTGTAATCAAATAAGGCCACATTCAAAAAACTTCAATTAAATATACTTACAAATGTGAATTATGTTGTAAAAATCTAACTACTATACACTTAGTAATTTCAAAAAATGAAAACTATTTATTTTAAAGTTAATTAACCTATTAATGACTTTGTTATGTCTGCTTTTTGTGGAGAGCATGTGAATGTTTGGTTACAGCATGGAATTATGCAGTTTCACTTCATCCTCTAGATGGGTATCAACCATTTGTGACCTTAGGGGCGTCTTGATTCGGGTTAGGCAGAAGAATGTAGATTTGCAGCAATAAGTGGTTGAAAAGCAAGAAAGCATTTTCCGGGCATATTGCCAAAGGCTTGGGTATCCTATTGCATTTTTCCATATTTCAGTTGGCTCTTAGCATCAAACAATGACTTTACAATGTCATCTACTGAGAGCTCACTCAATTCCATCTATAGTTCTTTAGGTTCCTTGGTGATATAAACTAGGTGAGGCTGAAATGCTAATTTGAATGGGATGTCATGACTCTCAAAGTCAGTGAACCTTTCATTGTATTCTCCAAATAATAGGTCTATAACAGCTGGGTATTCTTCAGATTATTCACATATATCATCGTGCTCATCAATAACCTTTGCTAACTGGGGAATATGTCCATCCAAAATTTCTTTTGAAGAAGTATTTTGAGAAAAGATAGCTTTTTTGAAATGATTCAATTTTTTGCCACATTTTATATATATTAGTTTTACCATGCAAAGAAATATTCAAGTCGTTTTGATTTGACATGGTATGACACAGAAATGTGGCATTCATATGGAAATCTTCTTTCAATAATTCACATTGCTGATCCTGTTCTACGTAAAATTTAACTATCTGTTTTGTCAAAGATAAAATCTTGTCTAACACCTGTCCCTGTTGATAGCCAACACACTTTAGAATGATACGGCAAATCCACACTGAATGCCTACCTCATCCTTCAATTTTACCATGTTACAAAACTGAGGATGCTGTGTTGCATTTGCATGCATATAGTTAACAATACTTATAGCTTGTTGCAAAGCGTCACTTAAAATAGCAGCTTTAGCACAGAGATTTTGCTGATGCAATATACAATGAAAAGAAATGAGAGCATCTGGATCTGTAAATACTTTTTTTATCTTCATGTTTTCCTGTCTTGGAAGGTGCACTGCTGTACATAAACTCACTAAATTTACCCAAGTCAGTACAACTCCATGACATTTATCTTGAAAGTTGTTAAAGATATCTATTTTCCTGTGTCTGTTCACAAGAGTGCCCAAAGCGAGTTAACTCTTTGTTAGCAAAGAAAATCTTCTGCTATGACCTGAATGAAGTATAAAATGTGGGCTGAGTCAGTAGTATCAGTTGATTTGTCCAAAGCAATTAAATAATATATATTTTCCTTTTTAACAGTTGCATGAAGTTGTTCTGTTAAGTTGAAGGCTAATTCATGCTGCCAATCAGCTGTGGTTCTCCATGACAGAGGCAGTTTGTACTTTGAAACGTTATCAGGGTCTAAGCATCCTACAACTTCCACAATGCACTTTCACAATTTCTCCACCGTTGAATGGCTTTCCTTTTTTCCTGAGTATATAAGCAACTTGACCCCCATAAACCCTTACCAACCAGCCGCGTGCAGCTGAGGCGCCAGTCAGGCAGGGGAAGTTAGAACAAAATCATGAGTGTAGCAGCTATCAATTTAGCCCTTATGGCTTACTAATGTTCTAATTGTGCTGGACAACCCAGGAGGATTATTTTCCTGAAACTTATTTTATTCTTTGGTATTTTAAATACATTAATTTTACACATGAAATAAAAATATAAAAGACAAAAATGTATTAATAAAAATGAAAGGATTTGTTCTATAAAATTTGGATTCAGTCAAAAGACCACACTCAAGGACCTAGAAGGCCACATGTGGCCTTAAGGTTGCAGGCTCCCCACCCGTGGCCTAGACTTTTCCACTGTGCAGTCCCTCCGTATAACAAAATCCACGTGTACTCCCTAAATCCACTTAAATAAAAAATGAAACAAAAGCCATGCTTAAGAAAGTTGACTGTGTCTAAAAAGTATACATATATGTATGATAATATATTTTAAACCTATTTGCACTTTCAGGATTTCATAGTAAAATAATCACTTGTAGAAAATAATCTCTCTTTTTAGTATATTGTGATGGCAGAAATATGTGAACATGAAAGGAATATTTGACTCTCGTCACTTTCATGATACAAATTCCTATGACACATGTGCATGAACTAATGGTAAATATAATTTAGGTACATTAGCACAGAGCAATGTATAGTTCCATTGACACATTTAAGATACTACCCTGCTATGGCCTGGATGTTTGTGTCTCTCCCACCACCCCGCACCCCAAATCCATATGTTGAAATTCTAACCCCCAAGGTGATGGTATTAGGAGGTCAGGGCTATAGGAGGTGATTAGGTCATGACAGTAGAGCCCTCATGAGTGTGATTAGTGCCTTTATAAAAGAGGCGCCAGAGGAACCCTTTCCACCTTCTTCCAAGTGAGGACTCAGCTAGAGGATGGCCATTTATGAACTAGGAAGCAGGCCCTCACCAGATATTGAATCTGTCTGCTCCTCCATCATGGACTGCCCAGCCTTCAAATTTGTGAAAAATAAGTTCCTCTATTTATAAGGCACCTGTTCTATGGCATTTTGTCATAGCAGCCAAAGCAGAAACCTTCTGCCCTATATGAAAATACTGCTTTTTAATCATCATTTCCATTATTTAGCAATAACAATAAGGAAAAGTTTCAAAATATGCATGTGAATATGAATTTAATAAAATTCCTTGAAGTCAGACAAAGGATAATCTATGTTATTGTGAATACAGTAGCCTATGTTGGGCAAGTTGCTGAGTGGTAACTCAGTTCTCTTAGGGAATTTTTAAAGTAATCTCAATTCAAACTTGCACCTTTCTTTCAATGTTAGATACATAAAAATCTTGCTGAGTGATGAATATCATGGCTCTTTAGGTTTTTGCTCTTGCTTTGAAAGGATAGTAAAGACTCAAGGAAAATTATTGTAGGCACTTGAAGTTTCTCACCTGTGAAAGACAAAATGCTGCAGTAAGTAAGAGTCCTTGGAGACCACTATAAAAGATTCATTTGCAAATAAGCTCAAGTGCCTAAGAGAGAAATTTTAAAGTAAAGGGAAATGTTTGATATTTGACTTTTTTGTATTACTATAGCAATTGTGAGAACAAATGATTCTTTTCTTCTTAGGTATATTTTTGAGGAGTCACAATTCTTTAAAGATAATTAGCAATTTAAAAAATCTTATATCTTAATAAAAGCCGTAGGTCAGTTAAAGTAGAGATTAAAGAAGAAATTAGAAAGAAAACTTAGGTAGAAAGATGTTCATTGTACAAGATCGTTATTTTGAGTGCTTAACAGTGCTTCCTGAAAATTTATACTCCATCTCTCCTAATGGCAAACATCTATTTTTTATTGCATGTAATGTTTTTCATTATTACCTACATCTTCACATATTTATTCTTTATTCATCCTTGCATTCTCAACTTTACACTCTTTTCCACAGTGGTTTTCCCTAACTCACACATTAACTCTTAACTTCCATAAACATGCATTTTAGCACCCCTTATTATTTGTAGGTCTTATTAACATTAAATAATTAAATGCATAATTATCTGCTGAATGTCTGTTTCTCCCTCAGGAATACAAGTTGCATGATGCTATGAACCTTTATTTTCCACTGCTTTCTTTGAAATGTCAATCATATTGCCTTATATAGAGAGAATTCCCAAGAAATCTCACATTGTGAATAAGTAGTTATATCATTACAGATGGATTATCTTATTACAAAAGATATCCAGAAAGTCATTAGAAATGAAGAATGTGATAGCCCTATAAAACTACCTTCTTTTACAATGATGGTGGGTAACTAGACTTTTTTTCACATTAAGTAAAAATATAATGCCTTTTTTATATCTGTGCTTTCAAAATATTTCAAATATGTAAATGCATTGAACATAGGAAGTACTTAATTAGTACTAACAAAATTAATGAATAGAGTAGATTTATATTAGCCATCTTCCTTATTCGACCCATGGAAATGCCCATAGTTCAGGGTAGGGTTAGCCATATTTTATCTATAAATTCTGACTTATTGATATTGAGGAGAAAGAATAATAGTCATGTAATAAGCTCTGTCCCCTTTATATACTTGTGTACCTTGACCTAAATAATGTACAATTGTAGATGGGTTCTTACTAAAATTTGTATTTGTGATGGATCAGAAATAATACTGCTTATTGGAAATGCATTATTCATTTGTTTTAAATCAGCACAATTATAGGAGCTGACTTACTTGCACAAGCCAATAATTTTTGCTATAGACATTTTTGCTATAGATTGTTATATTTACATTAAAAAGTTAGGAAATACTAAATGTTTTAAAAATTATGTTAGTTCAAGAGAGAGATTAGAGTTCCAGAGAGATGGCACCAAGGAAATTCATCTTTTTGGCTGTTTTCTTGCAAAGTGACATAAATTATAAGAGTTAAACTTTAAAGTTTGGTTATTAACTTTTTAGGTTTTGTAACTCTATCTGAACAATGAACTGAGGAGTGATCAGACTCAGGAGTATCAAGTGATGCTAGGTAAACTCTCAGGGAATAATAAATAGGATATGATTGTAAGGAAACAGAAAACCTTTCACTATTGTTTCACAAATTATCTCCTAGTAAAAATAAACTGCATTAGAATATATTTTATCATGAAGTATTCTTGATAAGCATAGACACCCTCAAAAGATTAGGTGGCATTGAGCAATGCCAGCTATATGATACCACAATAAGGCTCTCGCTCCAAGAGAATATGACCCTGGCATTCCATCACCCAAAGAGTATTAGACATAGATTTACAGGTTGTTTTTTCCTCTTAAATTCAATTTTTTTTTGTTCTTGTTAATGTTTTCTCATATTTACTAATAAAATTTTTCTTTAGAAAGTGCATTCATCAGGAAATAAATGACACTAGCTTTGAAAGCTGAGGAGAGCTTAATAAAAAATTTTTTAAAAAAATTGTGCTGGTAGGGATAAGAGAAACCAACAATGGAGGGCAAAGGAGCCTAAGCTTATAATCAAGGGATCCACCCCTATGTCTGAAGTTACCAGAACGTGGACAGATTATCTGTAGCTAAAAGAATTCGGCCAATGTACAGTGACTTTGCAGGGATGAATTCAGGGGAAACGTTCCATGACTAAGTCTACTTCTACCCACGGATTTTTTGCTAGTACTTCTTCTTAGTTCAATTATATGCCAAGAGGAAGAAATTACTTTGATTCATTTCACAAAATGCAAGTCTTTCTGGGCACAGAACATGGGTGAAAGGAATGGAGAGTGGATTTGGTGAAGCAGAAAGGAAATATATAACCCATATAGATAAAATACATTTGATGAAGTTTTACCTAATAAAACAAACATGCAAAACAGACCATACTCCAAACATCTTGGCTAGACTAAGGCTATTCAAAATTCATTTTCTTCAATGAGTACATAGAGTATTATTTATTTTAGTTACTTTATTAGAGGGCTAACCTTACTCTGTATCAGTTTTTCCAATTTGCATTATCAGAAAGTAACTTTTTTTCTAAGTTATAAATTCCTTTATATATCTCCTGTGTACTGATTAAAATGTCCACAGCTTTAAGTTAGGAAGTGTGAATACATACACACATCCACACACACACACACACACACAGTACCTACAAAATAGGTTTGTTACACATCACATGTCTTATCTTAATGTTTTGACTGGACATATGCTACTTTATGGTGTTTTATTTGTTTTTCTTTGGAGTTGTATAAAAATCTGTTAATTCAATCTGTCAGTCATCAATTGCACACCTGTTAATATACATTCTCAGTGTAGTGACTGCATTTCAAACATTTCAAGCTTGGCTGAATTGTGCTTTACTTTGTAATGCTGTCTACTTTCTGTTTACAATAGGTTCTGCCTTGGCATTATTTCTCTGGCAAATATGAGGCTATTGTTAAAGGTTGCATTTTCATTTCCACTATTCCAACCAAAGAATCAAAATCAAATTTGCTTTTAGTAGGATATGAATGAAGCATTGCCTTGTGCTTCATGTCCTGAAAGTGCTACTTACCAGTTCACAAATGCTGCCATTACTGACATGGTAGGTATTACATATATCTGCTATTGCTGCATGTTCAGTATTACTGCACAAATATTTTCCAAATAAGAATATATCTCTACAATGAGCATGGTCACAATGAAATGATTAAGCCAAAAAAATCTAAACATTCTCTAACGAACATTAAAACACTCACTTAGTCCTAGACAACTCAGTTACCTCGACTCATAGAAATACAAAAATATAACAGGATATATAGTCTATAAATTATTATATTTTGGGTTGAAATGGGGCATAAAATTCATTTAGCAATCTAAAACAGTTTTGAAACCAAGCATAATCAGTTAAACATTTTTATTTTGCTTCTGCAAATAAAGTGAGTGGCTCATAGACATTTTCATTTCACCCAATGATTATTTTCTTATAATCTAGTCAACATCTAAGAAATATATTTTTCCTGAATTGCTGCCACATATACATCTGTGGTTTATTGTGAATGCATGTAATGTTCTAGTTTAGGGAATCACATTTGTCAACTATACTTATTTAGTGCTTATGGTATTAACTAGAATTACATTATTATAATAACAACAACAGTAATAAACATATATTTAGAAAGAAACAGTACTAAATGTTCCCAATAATTATTTCATTTAATTTTCACCACACTACTCAATGGAAATGGAACAATAGTGCTAAAAGTTACAAGGCTGTCTTAGTAATGTGTTGAAATACAGGCGGACCATGTCACTACCTGCTGAAAAACAAGCACACAAGAAAAAGATATAAATTACCTGATATAGAGCAGTCATATGGGCTATTTATTTTTTAATTAAATAATTTCATCTTTTCAATAGCATGTATATGTATATAAACATATGGAATAAAATTCTAAATGGTAGAAAGATTTGTTAAATGAACAGTTTCCAAGAATAAGGGAAATGCTCTTTAGTTTCAATGAAGTTATTTATGGCACAGGGTACATTTGTGATTTTGCGTTAGCTTATATTATTCCCTGCCGTCAGGTATCTGCAGATATACGGTGGCTTATAATGCACTCTTTAACCATACTTTCTTACCAACAGACAGCTTCCTACAGATATGGCGCAACTAAGGGATTGCTCATTTATCCTACGTTTCCCAGCTCCTCCTTCATGGTAAACCTGCCCAAGAAAGCTCATGTTAATCCTTGGACTATGCTCCCATTGCTTTAAACAAGGGGTGATTATTTTTCTTCCCAGGATGTGCTGTCTTCTTGAGAAAATAATTTTCTGCCACGTATCTCTGAGATCTGAAGCTGTAGAGGGGTTCTCTTTAGCCTCCTTGCAACCTTCTGTCATCTTGTTTTATTAAAAATGGATTTTGTGTATCACTCCCTCACATTCCCTGTGGTATTTGATGATTTATGAGAGAAGTGGGCATTTCCCATTTATACTCTACAATGTAAGTACTATAAACAAAATGGTTTTGTTTTTGTTTTTGTTATTATTTTATACTGATTCAAAATAAGTAGGTCAGTGTGCATTGAGACTAAACCTAACAATAATATTTTTTGCAATGTATATGCCCATGCAGAAAATATTAGTCATTATTTAGGTTTTGCTTTATAGCAAAATATGTAAAGTAGGAATATCTAAATTAGAGAAATAGAAAGGGAAGAAGAAGATTTGCTGTGCTATAGAACAGAGATAGCCCAGAGATAATGCACAGTAGGTCCAAAGTAGGTTTAACTATGTTATTTGTAGTAATATATAATGTAATTGCTACAAATAATTATGCAATTTGTATTAATTTATGCTATTTGCATTAATATAACATAGAGTATAATTTTGGCTGTTTGTTGAACATATAATTATTTCTTCATGGCAATGGCAAAAAATAGGAGATATCCAAGCGGTAATATATGGTCTTTTATCTTTAGGAGCTTGCAGTTGTGGGAAAGGTGAGCTAGTTTTTAAGGCATAAATTCTTTGTCATTCAAAAAGAAAAAGGAAACATTGTTCCGTGGATCTTGATGATGGAGTAGAGTGCTTTGTTAAACAGCTGGTTCTTGAGGATAGGACTTATTCAAAAAAAAGAGTGAAAATATTCCAGAAGAAGAAAGAGCATGGGTGATGAGAGAATACATGGTGCGCAGACAAAAAGAAAGTAAATAAATTTCACTGAAGCCTAGAAAATATAAAAGGTTTTGGTTGAAGAGAATAATAGTTTTGTAGAAACTCTTGAATTCCAAGTCAAGTAGTTTTATCCTTTTTCCTTAGGCAATATAAAAGAAAATGCTATAAAATACAAAGAGTTTTTATTAACAAGGGGGTTTGAATGGATAATTTATTTGAATAATTTTTAAGTTTCCAAAATATTTGTTTCCTTTTTAGAACTTTTGAAACATAACAGATATGGCAACACTTTAAATGAACAGTTTTACTACTCAAAGAATAATTTTCACACAGGTATAATTTTAGGAAATCTAATTTGCTCTGCTTTCCATGGATCAGTGAAACCAATCTATATTTTGACTCTCTAAGTTTCTGTCCACTGCTTGAAGATAAGTGTGAAAACTCTAAAGATTTTATTCTGGTAGTATCGCTAGGAATTCCAAATAGTAATTAGCAAACTTTTGACCATGCTGCAGTGAAGCTAAGAAACCTCAAATTTGGGGGCTTGCACTTTCATTGGCTTCTTCCAAGGCCTGGAAAAGATTCTCAATATTTGTTAATTAATACGGTTCTATATTTTTATAAAATTTTCCAAAGTAAGATTTTTAAATGCAATTGTTAAAAACTACCACCTCTTACTGGTTTATATTACCATCTGTCATGTTTTCTGTCATACTGGCTGATATTGGACGAAGCATGGGCACTTTTGAGCCCAACTAAGGAAACATTGAGTTGGGGAATCTTTTACTTTTGGTTTAGTGGAATGTATTCCTAGGACTTGCAGAGTTGGCTGGCCATCTACATTTTAGGAATTACGCTTTACTGTGCTGACTTACCCGGCATTGTGATATAGTGTCAAATAAAAAACACCATACAAATGTAATCTGCAGCTTTAATGTTGGCATTATGTGGGTAGTACAGAAGGAAAGAAATAAACATATGGATCCAAAAATTATTTTGTGAAAAATTGCTCTCTTTATGAGATGTATAAATTATAGCTGTAGTGCTCAATTTTGTAGTGCTCAATGCTTGTCTGAGTGGACCTATATTACAATTTTTGCTGTTGTACCAGATGAATGGATGGATGGATGGATGGATGGATGGATGGTTGAGTAGTATTGGGTAATTGTACAAAAGAGAAATCATCAGTGTTCATAAGTTTGTGTGGCACAAACTGGTTTTAATGCTTGACACAGTCAATGTGCCTGTATGTGAAAGTACATATTGTATGCATCTGAATGCTTAAGATTCTTTTTTAGTGTGTTTCATGTGTTTTTCTGATAAAGTTAGCAATTCAAAAAAAATGGCATGCAAAACTGCTTCTAGTACAGCAAAATGGCTTGGAAAAACAAATATTATAGTGAAAAAACTCATATGCAAAGAAATAAATCATTATTAGTACTATTACAGTAATTTGATATGTGTGGTTTTATAACTTAATTCATATTGGCAAAATAGAAAATACTTTTGAACTATTCTCATGTATGCCTTGATTTCAGAAGAATTGTAAATATTTTTTCACATTCATTCTATAAAAATCAAAATGTAACTGAAAGGAAGTATCCTAATTGATGCCAAAAATATTGAAAGCAATACTTTCAAGAGCAGTAAAATATCAAACATTTGTTCCATTTTTTTGTGTATTCTAGCAGACAATTAACTTGGTTGGACTCAAACAGCAAACTGTTTTGTGTAGAAACTCGAAGCTAAAACTCAGATATTTAATCCTTAGTCTTAGCTATTTAGTGTCTGCTTCACATATATGTGGTTCAAAGATTTATATATGGGTCCATGTTTATGCACAGATTTAGAGACTGACTCTCTCTCGCTCTCTCTCTTCCCCCCTCCCCCCTTCTCTTTTTCTTCCTCTCTTTCTCTGGCTTTCTCCTTCCTAGGATTCCTCTCTCACTGTCCAGCCCTGTGGTTGTCTCAAACTCAGTACTTTTCCTCTTCATGCCAGAAATATGTGACATTTTCTTTTAAAGATTTAGACATCCAGATAGCACTCCCAGCAGCCAGCCTCAGGCCAAAAGTTGTAAAAACTAAACTCACTAAGGGACATTCCCCTCCATCAAGTGCCAAGAAGAGTTGGAGGGCTTTGTTCATTTACCCTCCAGGATCTTCAGGTAATTGTTTTTAGGATTTAGTCTAGAGTTTATTTTTTATCTATAAGAGTTGTTCCCTAGGAGCTTACTAGGCTAAAGTCTAAGTGGTGGCTCCTTCTGAGTCTTGCGTTTGAGGCTGTGGCAGATTTCTTTTTCCTAAGAGTTAACGGATAGGGAAGATTCCATTCTATCAATCAAGAGTATTTTATTATCACTATTATTTATTTTTTAGCCTCATCCTGCTCATTTTTACAGTCTGATTCATGCTTTGAGGGAGAGACTGTGCTTGTATCACCAGCACTGTTGGCATGCTCCACCTCCTGGACCAGTGGAACCTGTATCCTCAGCACTGTGACACTATGTGGGGGTGGTTTCACTTTGTCTTTATGGCTCAGACATCCAGCCTTCTGGAGTCACCAATTCATAAAATGTGCCAGGATAAATCCAGCCTCATCTTATGGATTGATTAATTTCCAAACTGTCAGAATAGTCCTAGGTAACCATGAATGTTTCCTCTCCCCTTACCTCTTGAGAATGTCCTATTGGGTTAATCCTGATCCTCATCCCACACTGAGAGTTGGCAAATAAATTTCCACCGAGGAAAAAATCACTGCTGGTCATCAAACTAGTTATGAAGAGTTTTTCTTCTATGTAATTTTAGTTAATCTAATTTTAGTTTATTTTTGTACTCATTATTTCTGTAGTCCTCTGATGTTTGTAAAAATTAATTTCTGCCTACACCCATTAATGATAATAATACTCAGAAAACTAAGAATGGAGAGGAACTTCCTCAAATTGATAAAGAATATATATATTAAAAAAACCTACAACTAATGCCATTAATATCATTGTTAATGTGAGGCACTAGTTGCTTTTCCTCTAAGATCAGAAACAAGGGAAAGATGTTCCCTCTCTCACTGTTATTCAACATCATACTAGAAATCCTCCTAGCTAATGCATTAAGGCAAGAAAAAGAAACAAAAATTATAGAGATTGGAAAAGAAAAATAATACTGTCTTATTTTAAATAATACTGTCTTATTTTAAGATCATATGATTTTCACAATGAATCAACAACAACAACAAAAAACCCTAAAACTAAAAATCCAGTATAGTCAAATTATAGGACACAAGGTAAATACATGAAGTATATTGCTTTCCTTATATATATTGCTATATAATGAACAATCAGAATGTGAAATTAAAGCACAGCATTATTTATATTAGCATTATTTATATTATTTATATTAGCACAAATTAAAGCACAGCATTATTTATATTATTTATATTAGCACAAAATAAATGAAATTCTTAGATTTAAATCGCACAAAACATGTACATGATTTATATAATGAAAACTACAAAATGCTGATGAATAAAATCAAAGTAGTTCTAAATAAATGGAGAGTTATCCCATGTTTGTGGATAGAAAGCCAATATTTTTAAGATGTCAGTTCTTTCTGACTTAGATTGGGAAGAGTAGAATAAATTCCACTCAATCCCAACAATCTAGTAAGTTATTTTTTGAATATTGACAAACTGATAAATTTATATGGAAATAAAAAATACCCAGTAAAGACAACAGACAAAATCAAAGAACTGATACTACTCAACTACAAGACTTACTATATACCTACAAATCAAGAAAGTGTGATATTGGTAAAAGAATGGACATCTCAGTGGTACAGAATAAAGATCCCAGAAAGAGGCTGGGCATGGTGGCTCACGCCTGTAATCCTAGCACTCTGGGAGGCTGAGGAGGGCTAACTGTTTGAGCTCAGGAGTTTGAGACGAGCCTGAGCAAGAGTGGGACCCTGTCTCTACTAAGAATAGAAAGAAATTAGCTGGACAACTAAAAATATATAGAAAAGTTAGCTGGGCATGGTGGCGCATGCCTGTAGTCCCAGCTACTCGGGAGACTGAGGCAAGAGGATCTTTTGAGCCTGCTATGAGCTAGTAGTGGATGCTACGACACTCTAGCCCTGGTCAATAGAGTGAGACTCTGTCTCGAAGAAAGAAAAATCCCAGAAAGAGAACCACACTTATGTAGTTAACTGATCTCTGACAAAGGAACAAAGGCAATCAAATGGAGAAAGAATAGTGTTTTTAACAAGTGGTACTGGAACACCTGTACATACACATGCAAAAAATTAAATCTGGACACTGACCTCATACTTTTTGCAGAAATTAATTCAAAATGAATTATATACTAAATGCAAAACAAAACAATAAAACTTCTAGAATATAACCAAGGGCTACGTCTACCATAGTTTGGCAGAGTTTTGAGATGCAACACCAAAAGCATTATTATCAAAGGAATATAAGTTGAACCTCATTAAAATTATGCTCTATGAAAGGTGTTGTTAAGATAATGATAAGACAAGAAACAAGCCGGGAAAAATAATTTCAAAATGCATATGTAATAAAGGACTTGTATCCAAAATACACACCAAAATAACTTAAAACTCAACAATAAGAAAACAACCTGTTTAAAAGTTGGCAAAATATATGAATAGATGTCTCACTGAAAAAGATCTACATCTGGCAAATAGTTCTATAAAATAATACTCAAATCAGGTATCATTAGTGGATCAGAAATGAAAACAGTAGTGAGATACCACTATGTGCCTATTAGAATGGCTAACATCCAAAACACTGAAAACATCAACTGCTGGTGAGAATGTGAAACAACAGGAACTTTCATTCATTGATGCTGAGAATGCAAAATGGTACAACTACTTTGGAAGACAGTTTGGTAGTATCTTTCAAAACTAAACACACTCTTACAGACAATGCAGACATTATTCTTCTTGGCATTTACCCAAAGGAAAACTTATTTCCACTCAAAGATCTGCACATGGATGTTTATAGTAGCTTTATTATTAATTGCCATAACTTGGAAACCATCAAGATACCCATCAATGGTGAATGGATAAACAAACTATGGTACATTCATACAATGAAATACTATTCAGCAATAAAAAATGAATTATCAAGCGAATGAAAGACATGGGTAAACCTTAAATGCATATACTGCTAAGTGAAAGAAGCCAGTCTGAAAAGTCTACATATTGTATAATTCAAACTATATGATCTACTAAAAAAGTAAACAAACAATAATAAAAAACTATAGCAAGAGTAAAAATACCAGTGATAACCAGGGCTATGGTAGAGGTCACAGAATAAGTAAGGAATGAGTAGACGAAGCACAGGGGATTTTTAGGGCTGTGAAACTATTCTGTATAATTCTGTGATGGTGGATATATGACACTGTGCCTTTGGCAAAACCTGTGGAACAATACAACACAAAGAGTGAAACCTAATGTAAATTATGGGCTTTAATTAATAGTAATATATCAATATTTGTTCATAAGTTGCGACAAATGCACATCAATTCAAGATGTTAATAATATGGGAAATTGGGCAGGAAAGAGGAAAACTCTATTTCTTGCCAATTTCTCTGTAAATCTAAAACTGCTTTAACAAATATTCTCTTAATTAAAAATTGTGAATATAAAAAATTAATTTTATAATTTATCATTTTTTTTTCTATTTTTGGCTGGAGTCATGGCCTATCACAGTCTACTGCATCTTACTCATGCATAGGATGAAAGAAGTCTCAAATATGTGGAATTTTAAAGTAATACTTGAATAAGTTATCCTATGGAAGACTTTCAAGACATGCTCTCTGCAAACTATATGGCTCATAGACAAGTACTGCGTAAGTTCTCTTCACAAAATGAGAATAGACATTCAAAGCACCTAAGTGTTTCACTGTTAAAAGTCTTATCACATGTAAGAGCAAAAAAAAAAAAAAAAAAAGGCTTCTAATCTCACTCAGTGAATGGAGCATTAGGCCATGAGTCTTGAATACTTGAATCTGAAATTGTGGTTACAGAATATGTAGCATAGGGACAATGTTTAACAGCTGTAAGCTATAGTATTTTTAATATACTTTAGTTTTTAGAACAGTTATATAGATTTATAGAAAAATTGAGAAGCAAATACAGAAATTTCTCATATACGTGTACAAAGTTTCTACTATTGTTAACATCTTCCATTAGTATGGTTTATTTATTGTAATTGTTTAAGCAATGTTGCTACATTATCATTAAGTAGAGTCCATAGTTTATTCAGATATCCTTAGTTCTTACCTATCCTTTTAGTCTTACAGTATCCATCCAGGCTATACTGTATTTAGTTGTCCTGTCTTCTTCTTCCATCCTCTTGGCTGTGACAGTTTCTCAAACTTTCCTTTTTTTTTTTTTTTCCTCATCTTGACAGTTTTGTGGTGTACTGGGGTCAGATATTTTGCAGGAATATCCTCTATTAGAATTTGTCTGATGTTATTCTGATGATTCTACTGATATTATGGGACTTTGTGAATTCTATCACAGAGGTAAAGTGCCATTTTCATCCATATGAGGGGTACACTTTCTTATTCATAATTGTTGATGTTGAGCTTGATTACTTAGCTGACATAGCGTTTAAGTTTCCCTGCTGTAAAGTCATTCTTTCTTCCACCCTTGCTATTTCCATACTGAACTCTCTGGAAGAAAGTAACTATGTAGTTTATATTTAAGGATTGGAGAGTTATGCTTTACGTTCTTGAGGGCAAAGTATCTACATAAACTATTTGGAATTCTTCTCATGAAAGATTTGCCTTTTCTCACTTATTTGTTTTTCAATCATTTAATTTGGGTTATAATCCAGTGCTAGTTTACTTTTTGATCAAATGGTTACAGCTTTGACCATTTAGAACTCTTTCGTTGTCTATTGCACCTCTTTTGACACATTCCCATTAATGTGTTTATTTTTGCTTTTGAGCACTTCCTTACTTTCTGTCACTACAAGATTCTCCAGGACCATTTGTATGTTGCTTGTGCCAGTCCTAAAATTCAGTCATTTCTCCAAAGAGACCTGATATCTTTTATTGAAGAATGCCATTGTAAACCAAGATTTGGGTGGTAGACGTGCTTGTTACTACTCAGATGTCATTTCTTTTAGATCATTTATGGTATTTTTATATCAGTAACAAAAAAGATATGCTGAGTTATATTACTATAAAAATGATATAATGTCAAAAAAGAGAGCTCAGATTTATACCCAAGAATAAAATAAAATGAGGTTGTGTGGATGCTAATTGGAAGACAAAGTTTATAGAAACTCTATTATCTAATGATTGGGTAGCTGGTGAGTTGTTTGATTTGTAGATTTGTGGTTAGTTGGTTTTGCTTCAAGCCAGAAGCATAAAACTGCAGCAAGTTTTGGATACTGTGACATAAAAATAACACTCACCTAGAATTAGAGAATTGTTTTGCATGTGCAGTATCTCTAAGATGACTCATTTATCAATAATCTTGTCTGTGGATGCCTGATACCAGAATTACATATAACTAGGAATTCTAAAAGTCTATCAAATTGTCCTAATTATGGTATTTTTGATGCTAATTTTTGACGTAGTATATCTGCTTTGAAATAAGAATGTCTCTACTCTCTGAGATTGTTATGAACCCTCCAATCACTTTTAAAACACAGATAATTAGCCCACGATGCACAAATTGATCAGAAATGTATGTAAAAGATGTATTACTTATACATTAATTTAGAAAATAAAGTAGTACTGACTTTTTATGGTTTACTGAATAGTTATTTTCAATTACTTATGATAAGTAATATTAGAAAGAAAAAAGATATTTTCTAAAACTGCATTTAAAAATTGATATAACTGAGAAAATGACTGCAGTATTATAATTTCTGAGTCTGAAAATGAAAAAAATTGACTAAGAAAAATAAAAACCCACAAATGGATGAAAATGCAACAGAAAATGAAATTGAAAATGTTTAAAAGTACATACTCTAGTACTTGCTTTAAAATTAACAGAAGAATGAATCTTTGAGTAAAGTTTATATCAGTGAAATGTGGCCCAGAAATAATAGATTTCTTTGGAGTAATGGACCAAAAATAATATTTAAAATGATATAATAATTCATAATTCATCAAAATTGGCATGAACCAAAACTACTTATTGAATATTTGTTTAAAAGTTAAGATAGCAAATAAGTGATCCCAAATAATTTTTGAGTAAAATTATAAATAAAATGTGTTTGATTATATTTTTAAGCAACAATATAATTAATTTTACTTAATGAATTTTGCTACAAAAAATGTTTTCCCCAGTATTAACAATTGTTTGCATCATTTTGATAAAATATCTGTTTTCATTTGGCTCAATTTAAACATTTTCAGGCAACAAAACAGTAAAGTCAATGTGTCCTCTAAAGATGAAGCCAGCAAGTTTTGAAACAACTTGTGTTCAAAGCTGTCTACAGGACAACACAAATCTATTAAAGTTTAGATTATCTGAAGTAATTTTCCTCGCTTGGAACAATTTCTATACTTAGAATTTTTAGGTACCATTGGTGTCATCTGAATTTTTTGTTTCTATAACACAAATATCTAATTAAACTGTATTGACGTAGGAAGAAACTTGAATTGCATTTCCCTTAAGGAATTTACTATGAAACCTCTGGTAGTCAAAGTTAGAATATAAGTAAATAAGGATTATAGTGACTCTGTTTTGCATGTTATAAAGAATAAAATGAAAGTTTGGAAGGGTATTGAAACAAATAATTAAGAAAAGATGGAATAGCTTCAGATTTGGGTGAATTGAAATCAGGTTCATCAGTTACACTTAAGGACAGAGCCAGTTTCATCCAACAGTATTACATGGTATTCTTTTTTATCATATTGCTTCTAGAAATCATGAAGTTGTTATGTATTCGTATTATGTGGTTGTTAAGAAACATACAGAACCTCTTATTTTTATGATTTTCAATCTTAAACACTAGAAAGTCACACAAAATAATTTCCCAAGAAATGTATTCTATAAATTTCTCAGAGAAAAATCCAAATTATTTTTTTTAAATGCCACTGATTTGGGTTTTCAATCAAAACAATGTCCTTATTAATGTCTGGGTGCATTGTGTGACCAACTTATTTATTGATTTAACAGAATGCTTTCCTTTTAGGATATGAAAATGTATGTCCAAAGTATGTCACATTATCACTTCTCCTCCCTTTTTCCAATAATTATAGGCTTTTAAGTAAATATTTAGACATTCTTATTGTTTCCAGTTCAATTAAACATGCTTCTTCCTCCTCTTCAGATCCTAGCACTGCATCTAATACATAAGCTCTGTAGGTGTGGGTTTAATATTATGCCAGATAAAGAATAGTGTTTTCTTAGACTACTTCTAGACAAAGGAGAGTTATTTTCAGAGTATTTAGAATAATAGTCAACCCCTATAATAAAGACAATCATACTTGCTGAAAAGATATTTTATTGGCAGTGGTTTCCTAGAGCCATATGGATAGCTTTATTTTCTCCTTGGCTTCAGCTACAGTTGTTTCCCTTTTCCCCTTAAGGATGTCTTAGATGTCTTGTTTATAATAATTTAAGCAGTCTCGCGTCCAATGAGCTACTACAACACTATGGCCTTGACAGTAACTAAAACTTTTCTCACCTTGGTGTGGCAGGTAAGTGTGGATATGTATTCATGATCTAATGAATCTATAATCATGTTTATGTACCAGCTGTTGACTTTTCCTCAGCTGCAGTGAATTTTCTCCTGCTTTTTATTAACTCTCTTGGAAAAAGAAAGGAAATAAAAAGTCCACAGGCTATGAAAAGAGTCTTTTGATAAATATAAAATTCTGACTTTATAACTTAGCAAATTTATAGGCACCATGATGAAACTCAATGTTCTGTGTGAACAAAGTATATCAGTGATCTTTATTTTAATATTCTAACTTATTTTAGATGGAGATTTTAAGAAATATACAATATGTGATTACAAATAAAACTGATTAACATAAGGTACATTAATCACTTTGTTTTTTCATCATATCTCACAATCAAAGCCTTCCTAGATCAATCTTGCTTAAACAGATTCTGTTTTCTTTGTTCCATTTTCCACTGAGTCTACTTCTCAATTTTCTGATCTTAACATAATAGAGTTTCATAAGTTTTTAATGTCTTAGTAGAATTTGCCAAAAATACTGAATAAATACATTTGATCTGTTCAGAATGTAAATGGCATGGAAAATAAAATGAAAATGTTAAATTCTTAGACCACTATTCTGAAGATTAGGAACATTTTCATCACCTTTAAACTAACACTGATATGACACTTCTATGCTCATTATTAGCCACATGTAGATCTGAGTGTAATTGGCTCATATTTCCACCCAGACTATGATTGTGGAAATGTCATCTAGTTAACTCAGATTTCAGTAATACTGTACCCAGTATTGTGGGTACAATAGATAACCCTAATTATTTTCAAAATGTGGTATAGTGTACATTGAATGGCCATCTCCTTGTTTCTCTGGTCAGTAAAACTCTTCCCAACTCAACAGTAAAAATAAAAAAATGGTTCTAAGTTCTCCATTAATTAAATCATTGATTTAACAAATGTTAATGAACACCTGCTAAGGGAGATACTTTACTAGATCCTGAGAGCTCAGCAGTAAGAACAGAACAATGAATTATCTTTCTTTATGAGCTTTTATAGTCTCCTGGATACTTACATAGAGTAGCTTAAAAACTATTTTCTATGGCAGAGGTACACACTAGAAACACATTATCAAAATGGCTTTCTATACATTAAACAAATAAAGTTAGCTAAAAATCACACAATTTTATTTTTGTTACAAATTTTATGAGGCGGGAAGAGTTGATAATGATGAATATTTGACAAATTGTTCATTGATTTGTCTTCTTATTTAAAACCAATTTATTGATATAGTTCACTTTTTAAATTCATAATCTAAATTCCTTTCATGCATAGTTTATTTATATATTTCTCATTTTAAAATCAAGACATGAATTTTTAAATTTCAGTTGCAATATATGATGAAAATTTTATCGTTAATATTTTCTTCCTAATATAGCCTAATTTTATCAATTTAATCTAAATCACTGATTATTTACTCAGGATAGATTCCTAAAAAGTAACAAAAATACTTGGCAGAATGCTAATTTGCTATAAAATATTTTTTTTTACTCACAGTTCTAATAACATTGCATGGTGATGCCTGTCTTATCACTTCCAACCTCTTACTCATATCATAATTTAAAATTTTTGCTAATTTAAAGAGTAAAAAAGAGAACCCCATTGAATTTTTAAAACTTGATAAGTACTTGATTGTTGGTGTGGATAACTATGGTTTTGCAAGATACAGATTTCATTATTTATTCTTTAATATATTATCTCCTTTGTTAATCTTATCAATGAAATATAATCACATTTTTTAAAAGAAAAATAAAAAGGCTTAAAGAAAAAGCAGTCATTTGCTCTATCATCATCTACCAACTACTAACTATTCCTCCAGGCAAGATCCCTGGACTCTTTTAGGTCTTTCTTCTGTAAGTTGTTACAATATAACAAGTTAAAATGCTTTCTGGTATATGCTAGATTTATGAATTTTAGATATTAGCTTTTTTATTGAATAGGGATTCTTTTCCCCAGTGTATGTTTATACACATTTTTAATGTTGGTTTCTTTTTTTTTAATTAAAAAACAATTTTTTTTTAATTTGGTGGTATTTTTGCTCATGATTATTATGCTTAATTTATATGCTTGAATATTTTAATAGTAAGGTTTTTAAAAGAAATCCATTTGAGTGTTTGATAAGGGCTGGTTTCTGCAAGCTTTTAGCAAGGACTTGTCATTGCCCTCCTTCTACATCTACACAGAAGGTAGCTTTATACTTGATAATGTATCCCTATAGCCACTTCTGGTAGAACATGGTGAGTTATTTAACCCAGAAGAAGCAAATCCATTGACTGAACTCAGAAAACCAATTGTGTTTTTCCTCTCCTCTCCTCTCCTCTCCTCTCCTCTCCTCTCCTCTCCTCTCCTCTCCTCT
>VSMD01036358.1:27162-52463 GCA_008750895.1 Mirza zaza
TTCCTTCCTTCCTTCCTTCCTTCCTTCCTTCCTTCCTTCCTTCCTTCCTTCCTTCCCTCCCTCCCTCCTTCCTTCCTTCCTTCCTTCCCTCCTTCCTTCCTTCCTTCCTTCCTTCCCTCCCTCCTTCCTTCCTTCCTTCCTTCCTTCCTTCCTTCCTTCCTTCCTTCCTTCCTTCCTTCTTTCCTTCCTTCCTTCCTCTCTCTCTCTCTCTCTCTCTGCCTCTCTGTCTCTCTTTCTCTCTCTCTGTCTCTAACTTCTTCTTTCTAACTTCTTCAAGTTAGTACAAACCCTATGGAAAACAGTATGAAGATTCCTCAAAGAACTAAAAGTAGACCTACCATTTGATCCAGCAATCCCACTACTGGGTATTTACTCAAAGGAAAAAAACTCATTTTATCAAAAAGACACTTGCACTAGAATGTTTATTGTAGCACAATTTACAATCACAAAAAAAAGATGTAGAGTCAACCCAAGTGCCCATCAATACATGAGTGTATTAATAAAATGTGGTATATGTATAGCATGGAGTCCTACTCAGATAAGAAAAAAATGGTTAACTGATACCCCTTTACCCCTTTTGTAACCTGATGGAACCAGAAACCATTCTCCTAAGTGAAGTGTCACAAAAATGGAAAAAAACAAACACCACATATACTATTAAATTGGAACTAACTTATCAGCATTCACGTGTACAGATGGAAGTAAAACTCAGTTGAAATCATGCAGGTGAGGAAGGAGGAGGGGATGAGTGAAATCACACTTAACAGTACAGTGCACCTGATGTGGGTGATGGGGCACACTTATAACTTTGTCTCAAACTGTACAAAAGCAATCCATGTAACCAAAATATTTGTGCCCTTGTAATATTCTGAAATAAAAAAGAAATTAAAGAAGAAATCAGATAATAAAATAAAAATAAAATTGAGTTAATCCCAAGTCTCTTTATTGACTAAAATGATTAAGTTAATAAAAGATCTTATAATCATAGCAGACTTTTACTTGTTTTTATCTCTGTCTTGATTTAATAAAGCTTTTATTAAAAAAAAATATTTGACCAGTGCCACTCAAAATTCAATGTATGTATATAGACCAATAAAGAATCTTTTTAGAATTTAGATTGCAATTCAGATCTGAAATGAGGCCTGAGAGTCACCACTTTTTGTTTTCTTGACTTTACTTTTAAGCAATTTGGTATTTCAGCCAAGCTCCAAGCTTGGGGAAGGGCAGGTCACTGAGAAAACCTGACTCTCACAACCTGAACACAGGTCTTGCCTAGGATTGAGGCTGAAATAGGATAATAAACAATGTGTTTCCATACCTCTTGACCAGCCAGTCTAGCAAACATCTGGTAACAAGGAACAGTAGTTTGCCACTAAACAAATAGCAAGAACATGGCAAGAGACTCTCTTAAATGCACAGGCTCAGAAAGAAAGACTGAAGTGGAAGATGGAAGAACACTGAAGAAAATCTCTATTGGTGTAACCTCCAAGCCTAAACCAAAAACAATGCTGAAGGAATTTGAAGCTCAAGATAGTTGATGGTAATTATAGCAACAAAACCCTCACCTAACTTAATACTTGAGATCAACTCCTCAATACCTGCTGGAAAAAAAAAATTTTATGCCCATTTCAAGGCATAAATATTATTTATATCACTCTCTACTTCACTATACACAATGTGTAGTTTTCAGCAAAAATAAAAGTCACATCAAAATTCCAGAACCTCAACTCACTGGCAAAAGACAAAGCAATCAACAGAACCAGAAGTATTAATACATGCGATCTAGATTGGGAACCATCAAACAGTAAATGCAAAGTGACTATATTTACTTTGTCAACAGCATTAGTGAAGAGAATTTTAAAACATGCAAAAACAAATGGAGTATTTCAGCAGAGAGATTAAAATAATGACAGAAGGTAAAATTGAAAAACCAAAAAGAAAAATCATGACAATCAGGGGAAGAAAAATGACAGTATTGCAATAGTCTCAGCACATACTCCATACAGCTGAGGAAAGAATCAATGGATTTTAAGAAATTTTGAAAAAGTTTGTGACTTTATCACACTTTAAAATATGTGACATTGACAAAGTATCAATAGACATAACTCAGAGTAAAACATAAAGAGAAAATGTAAAAGAAAATAATAGAACATATTGTTACTGGTCAATATCAAATGGTGTAATACACATGGAACTTGCAATTCCAGAAGGAATGGAAAGAGAACAAGGCAGAAGAAAATATCTGAAGAAATAACCATTGTGACTCTTATAAAAATAACAAAAGATAGATCAAACTGTAATTTTAGGAAGCTTGGGGACCATCATGAAAACTATTAAAATAAGGCCAGGTAAATATTAAAAACTCCTAGACACATGATAATCAAAGTGTTCAAAACTAAGAGAGAGAAAGAAAGACAAATCTTGAAGGTGGTTAGAGAAAAAAAGGCAGATTCTATATGGAGAAATGGTGATAAAAGTTACAACAGTCTTCTTGGCAAAAACCATGTAAGCCAGAAGACAATGGACTAAAGCACTTAGTATTAAAAAATATAATAAAATTTTCCCACCTGGATTCTTTATTCAGTTTTGCATATTTATTATTTTTCCTATCTTCAAAATTTGAAGGAGGAAACAGATTTTTCAGATGAAGGAAATGAAGGAAAATTCTTTAGCAGCAGACCTGCACTACAAGTAAATTAATGAAAATTCTTTAGGGAGAAGGAACTTGATCTAGATAGAAGCTTAAATCTATTTATACAAGCAATGGAGCTGAAAATGGCAAAAATAAAGGTAAAGATAAAATTTATTTTAAAAATGTTTAATCTTTATAGAAGTTGATTGACTACTGAAGCAAAATTAGTAGCAATGTATCATGTGTTTGTAATATATATAAAAGTAAAACTTACATCAGTCATACCAAAAAGAATAGAAGATAAAAATTGTGGTGTGGTAGAAATTTGCCGTTGTAAGGCTATATACTACATGTGAAAAAGCATAATATTGTTTAAAGCAGACTATGAATAATAAATGTATACTTTAAGGCATTATCTTAAATATTTTAAAAAGTATAAATAATAAGCCAATAGTGGAGAAGATACGTGATCAGAAAAACATTAAGACATATATATGCAAATATATCACTTTCTTATATGAAATGAATAATGATACTCATGGTAATATCTATGATATTTCTCAAATCCCTGCTTAATCAAAGGAATTAATGAATATCTTATTTCTAAAGGTAAATGCACTAGCTACATTAAGTCATTTCACAGAAAAAGAAAAAGAAAAAAACTTAAAGTTTGCATAGAACTATGAAATTCCATGAACGATTAATGCAATCTTGACCAAGATCAAAGGTGAGGCATTATGTGCCCTGAATCCAAATTATAAAGCTATGGCAATCAAAAAAGCATGGTACTGGCATAAAAACCAACATATACAACAATGAAGCAGAATAGAGTCCAGAAATAAAACCATCAATATAAACTCACTTTCTACAAAGGTAGCAAGAATATACAATGGGGAAAGAGCAATCTCTTCAGTAAATGGTGTTGGGAAAGTCAGATATCCATATGCGAAAGAATGAAATTGGACACATCTTAAACCATACAGAAAAATCGATATAAAATGGATTAACCCTTTGCACTCAGATGTCGAGTGTGGAAAATGTCGAGTGGATGATGGGAAAAAAGCAAGCGAGTGCAAAGGGCTAAAGACTTAAATGTAAGACCTGAAACTGTGAAACTGCTAGATGAAAACATTGGGAGGAAGCTCCTTGAAACTGGTTTTGGCAATGATATATGTATATATATATTACCAAACACATTAGCAGCAAGAGCAAAAATAAGCAGGACTACATCAAACTAAAAAGTTTCTGCACAGCAAAAGAAACAATCAAGAAAATGAAAAGGCAACCTACAGAATGGGAGAAAATATTGGCAAACTGTATATACATCTGATAAGAGGTTAATATTAAAAACATATAAGCCACTCCTACAACTCAATAGCAAAAACAAAACAGAAACAGAAAACATGATTAACAAATAAGCAAAGGATATGATTTGATATTTTGCCAAAGAAGATATGCAAAGGACCAACAGGTATATGAAAAGATGCTCGACATCATTCGTCACCAGGGAAATGCAAAATAAGACCACATTGAGATATCACCTCACTTCTGTTAGTATGGCTATTATCAAAAAGTTAAAGAAAATCAGTTGGCAAAGTTGTGGAGAGAAGGGAACCCTGGTATGTTAGGTCCGGAACCCAGAGAGAGACACATGAAGCCTCATATGTTGCAAAATACTGTTTATTTTTGGCATCTGGGTGCAGATGGGTGGAGGCCGAAAAAGGCATCCACCCCGAGGGAGGGAAAAGCCTTGGATTTTATAGAGGATTTCTCCAGCGGGAGCAAGTAAGTGGGCCAGAACAGCCGCTTGTAAAAAATTCTTTTTCAAACAACCAGCTCCTACGACCCCTGCCCCAGTCACATCCATCCTTCAGGTTTGGCGGTTGTTCTTATCAGGAGAGAGAGGGAGGGATAAACTTTGTCTCTCTGGGGGTGTCCAGGAAGGAATGCTGGCCGCAGCTGCCTGTTAGATTTACGAAGTCCAGAGGACTCTCCAGATTCCTGCAGTTGTTGTTTTACAAGCCTGTTTTCCATTAATGGCTTTCTGTCCTATACATACTTTCCGGGTCCCCACCTGGAACAAACCTAACATGGTACACTGTTGGTAGAAATGTAAGTTGATACAGCCATTATGGAAAATAGCATGGGTTTTTTTTCAAAAAAGTAATAACGGAACTAGTGTATGATCCAGTAAATCTACTTTTGTATGTATATCCAAAGGAAATTAAATCGGTACCACAAAAGGCTACTGCACTCCCATATTCACTGCAGCATTATTCACAGCAGACATGATACAGAAACAACCTAAGTGTCTGTTGATTAATGAATGGATAAAGACAATTGTGCACACACACACACACACACAGAAATATTATCCAGCTTTACAAAAGAAGGGAATCCTGCCATTTGTGACAATATTAGTGAACCTGGAGGACATTATGTTAAGTGAAATAAGCAAGACACAGAAAGCTGAATACTGCCTTATCTCACTTCTATGTGGAATGTAGAAAAGTTTAACTCACAGAAGCAGAGAACAGAATGGTGGTTACCAGGGGTTGGGGAGTGGGGAAAAAAGGGAGATGTTGGTCAAAGGGTACAAACTTTGTTTTGTAAGATTAATAAGTTCTGGAGACCCAATGTACGACATGCTGAATATGATCAATAATAACAGGTTATATACTTGAAATTTGCTGAGAGAGTACAACTCAAGTGTTCTCACCACACACACACACATACACACACAAATGCTACATAGGTGAAGTAATAGATATGTTAGCTTGATCGTGGTAATTATTTCACAATATACACATATATCAAAACATCACATTGTGCACCTTAGAGATATACAATTTTTACTTGTCAATTATATCTAAATAAAGCTGGGATTTTTTTTAAGTTTTAATTTTTTTTCTTTTCTTTTTTTTTTTTTTTTTTTTTTTTTTTCAGTGAGAAAGAAACTAAGGATAAGCAGACTTGATTGTCCCCAAAGCCTAACACACTTAGTTATGGATTAGGCGTCCCACCCAGCACACATCCCTGTCTCTGTTTAATCTTCCTGGTCACCTCCTTCGGTGTATTTCTTTGGCACTGACTGATGATAAATTGCTATCATTGTTCCTTTTGTTATTTATAAATGGAATTAGATTGAGCTATTTCTCCCACTGGAAACCTTAATTGCAATGCAGTTTTCTATTCTCCCAAAATGACCCAAGGCTGTGTTTTTTTCCTTAATTGAAGACTTCAGGCCACCTGCCTTCATCACACATTTATTGAAGCTGTGTGCTCAGATGTCTATGGCTATTAGATTGTAAAACAATCATCTGTTGTTTATCATGCAGTAAATCTGCATTCTGCATTCAGTACACATAAAAAGCTCTTATATCATAATACAATTTCTCTTATTTTATTCATTCTGCAAATATAATGAAAAGTCATCACTGTGTGTTATAGAACATGGGAAACACTTTGTTTCAATTTTTTAAAAAATAAGTCAAATGCAAACTAAGAGTCTAATGTTAACTTCTACTTACTTATGTTAGATTTTTCTTTTATCGTCTATCAGATAAGCTCAAATATGACCTGATACTTGTTCTGATCAGTTGGATTTCTATGCCAATGGGCACTTGGATTGATTCCACATCTTTGCAGTTGTGAATTGTGCTGCAATAAACATACGAGGGCCAGTGTCTTTCTGATAAAATGACTTATTTTCCTTAGGGTAGATACCCAGTAGTGGGATTGCTGGATTGAATGGTAGTCTGTATTTATTTCTTTGAGGAATCTCCTTACTGTTTTCCATAAAGTTCGTACTAATTTGCAGTCCCACCAACAGTGTATAAGGACTCCTTTTTCTCTGCATCCATGCCCACAGCTGTTGTTTTTGGACTTTTTAATAAAAGCCATTCTAACAGAGGTAAGGCGATACCTCATTGCAGTTTTAATTTGCATTTTCCTGATGATTAGTGACATTGAGCACTTTTTCATATGTTTATTGGCCATTAGTCTATCTTCTTTTGAAAAGCTTCTGTTCGTGCCTTTTGCCCACTCTTTTATGTTATTTTTTCTTGCTAATTTGCTTGAGTTCTTTGTAGATTCTGGATATTACTCCTTTATAAGTTGTATAGCTCACAAATATTTTCTCCCATTCTGTAGGTTGTCTATTTGCTCTGAGGATTATTTCCTTATCTAATTTCAATCCCGTCCTTTGAGCCAAAGCTCTTCTGATATCTCCACTAAGATCTATCAATCAACGCTAAAATTAAGTATGTCTAAATCTGAAGATGATCTGTCTCCCAAATGTCCACTCTCTCTGCCTTGCCATCTATAGGAATTTCCCTACTTCTGCAGTTGGCTAGCCTAGAAACTTAGGAATCCTATTTTTTCCTTCTCATTCATCTATCCTCCTGATCATCCACTGGTCTTGTTAAATTACCTTCTTATTAAATTTTGCTTCATCTTCTCTCTTTTTCCATTTTTTCTAGTTCTTTTATTTTCCTCACCATTTCTGCCTACATATTCAGATTTGACTCCCAATTGCATTTCTTTCTTTTATTCTCATGAACATTCAATCACCCATCCTCCACATGTAACCGAAATAGTTTGCCAAATTGCAATGTTCTTTAAATATTTCAATAACAGGAAATTGTCATAATTTTAAGGTGCTTACCTTAGAACATCAAACCTTTCTAATTTGGCCAATACCTTCTTCTCATATATCATTTCTTGTCTCCAATCTCCTCCCTACCCTCTTTTCTCTCTATGCTTTCCAACAGAATGTTCCAGGCCACCTTATGCCTCTGTGGCATTACACGTGCTTCTTCCTGGAACATGCTTCTCCCCTTCCTCATCCAACTGACCCCAGTCCATCTTTCAAAGCACAGTGTGAATATTATTTCCTACAATGACCCACTTTTCCCCCAGTATGATGGCAGATCTTCCCTCTCCCTTCCTTAACACACAGAACAATGTAGACTTTTATTACCTTGCACTCAGCATAATTTCTTGTAGTCTTTGATATATTTGTCTCTCTTACTGGGATAGAATATTCTTTTCATCAAGATTTATCTTCTTTAACTTTGTGTCTCCCTAGCATTGTGTAGTGCCTGGCAGATAATAAGGGTTTTAAAAACAAATGTTGCAAGTTATAGATTGTTTTCTGTACTTTTATATTAAAAAAATAAAAAAGAAAAAACTTGAGTCTCACAGAAGCTAATAATGTGGCCAAAGTCACATTGTAGATGAATCAAAGAGCCTGGTTTGAACTCAATTTTCTCTGTGACAGTCCGCAAAATCCTTACCTGTATACTCTTATAGCAAAATATTAAAGTAATACACTTAAGAAAAATGGACATTCTCTATATAATTATATATGTGACTATTTAAAAACTCACAATATTTAGCTATTATTTCTTTTATACTAAGAAAATTTATATTTACTTTGGTTAAAGCTGTATGCATTATGCCTTCTGGTTCTTTCACTACTATACTTATTGAATACAAAGCCTATAAAATCCAGATCCCTTTCACACAATTTCCTTGCTTTTGATTTGTTTCTCTTATTTGATTTAATGTTTCAAAAACATTAGACAGAAATCTTTGTGAAGGTTTTAGTTACACATGTGATGATGTAGTTTAACGCCAATATTCCAGGTGTATGCTGCTTATATAGAATCATTGTGTTGGGAGAAATCAATTATTTTTATAAAATGTAACAGTGCAGAATGTTAAAGCTTTCTTTGCAGCCATTATATCAACAATGGCTCTATAGGGGAGGGGCCAAGCTAGTGGACTAGAAGCAGCTTGCACATGCCACTGTCGTGGAGAGGATTGAAAGTGGTGAGTGTTGTTTACTTTCAGATTGATCGTCTAAGAGAGAGCATTATAAATCAAAAGAGAGGTGACAGGAGGCACTCAAAATGAAAAATAAGGAGAGGAAGTGACCTGCTTTGTGGTTTGGAGGTACACAGGGAAGACAAGTGCACAGATGGAGAAGGTAGAGAGGGGAGAATCCCAGGGCTCCACATTCCCCCCATCACTGCTGCCCTAACCTGCAGGAGGAACCCTATAGTGCAGAAGGCCAGGAGACTGACATAGGGAGCTATCTGGAGACTCCACAGCAACATTGCTCTGGAGAAGGCACAACAGTGACACAACAGCTCACAAATTCTGAGTGCTGGAGCTGGTGCCATTTTAAAACCCTAGACCCAGAATGCTGCTCGTACCCAGGGGTCAGATCCATTGCTGTTGTCTCCCCAGTGCCTCTGTTAGTCTGGAATAGGGGATGGCAGCAGGGAAGCTGCACTATCATGTGTCCTATGGGCAGGAGCCATGCACCCCCACTGCCGCTGGGGCACCTGGGTGGCCAAAAATCACCACCACCTGTTGACATGGATGGGGCTGTACTCAAGCTGGCGCCCAAACAACAAATGCCCCTACCCAAGGATCTGAATAGGGCAGATCTCATGCCAGTGGAGGCCATCAATTGCCACTGCCTGTGGGTGTGGAAAGGACTACCTTCAATCTTCCAGGGCCAACAAATGTGCTGCTGCCCACAGATCTAACCTGGATGCCTCTCAAGCCTACCTGAGCTGACAGTCACCCCTGTCTGAAGGCATGGGCAGAGCTGTGCTAAAGCTGGCACTGGGCTCACAAATGCTACCCTCTGTGGATCTGAGCTGGGCAGCCTTCCACCTGGTCAAGGGTGTCAAGCATCATTGCTGGAGGATATGAGTGAGACTATGCTCAAGCCACACAAGGCAAAAAAATCCCACCACTCACAGATAGATCTGAGTGGGGCAACTTCCAAGCCAGTGCAGGTAGATAATCCCTACCACCCAGGGTAATGGGTGGGGCTGAGCTCAAGCCAGTGCAGGCTGACAAATCCTGCTGTCCACAGATCTGAGTGGAGCAGCTCTCATGCTGGCTTGGGTTGACAGAATTAGGTGGGACATTCACTCATTCTGCAATGTGGAGACTGGCAGTGACAACCACAGGGGAACAGTGAGGCAGGAGACCAAGACTCAGGAGAGCAACAATGTTAAATGGTCACAGTACATTCACGCATCTTGGGCCGGTTCAGTCCTCCAAAGTGGGAAACAAGGGTGCCATCCCGGGACTTCTCCTACTTTGTAGTAGGAAGGAGAGTTTCCAACAGAGGAGAACAGGTGCACTACAAGTTTTCCTGTCTTGAGCTGAGGCAATAGGTTTCAGATGAGAAGGAAGCAGCATAAGAACTCTGGAAACATGAAAAAACAAGCTGTTTTGACAGCCCCAAAGGATAATATTAGGTCTTCGGCAACAGACCTCAATCTAAAAGAAACTGTCGAAATGTCAGAGATGGATTTCAGAATATGAATGGCAAATAAGATGAGTGGAATTGAATAGAAAGTTGAAAACTAACACAAAGAAACCAAAAAAAAAAAAAAAAAAGTTTTAGGACATTAATGAAAAAAATGAAAAGAGACAGTATAAGAAAAGTTATAACCAAACTTAAAGCAATGAAAGGGTCATTTAGAGAATTTTAAAATATAGCAGAAAGCTTCAACAACAGGCTCAATCAAGCATAAGAAAGTATTTCAAAACTTTAAGAAAATATTTTTAAACTAATCCAGTCAGTCAAAGACACAGAATAAAAGAATAAAGAAAAATGAAGAATCACTCTGAGAAATATGGGTCTATATAAAGTGGGTCAATATAAGAATTATTAAGTATCCCTGAGGGAGAAGAAAAAACAAAAAAATGGGAAACCTATTTGAAGGAATTAATGAGGAAAATCTTGGAATCGTTAGAGATTCATATATATAGATACAAGATGGTCGTTGAACACAGGAAAGATTCACAGCAAGTAGGATGTCTCTAAATGTCATCAACCTGACCAAAGTCAAAATCAAGGAGAAAATTGTGTAAGTTGCAAGATGAAAGCAAAAACTAGCCTATACAGGAAAACCCATGAGGCTAATAGCAGACTTTTCAGCAGAGACCATAAAAGCCAGAATGGATTGGGGCCCCATTTTTAGTTTTCATAAACAGAACACTGCCAGCCAAGAACTTTGTCTTCTGCAAAACTAAGTTTCATAAGTTATGTAATAATAAAGACCTTTTCCAGATAAGCAAATACTAAGGGACTTTATCACCACTAGGCCTGCCCTTCAGGAAATACTCAAAACTTTATTTCATTATATGTGAAACAGCAAAATAGTTAGTCACCAGTGTAAAATCACCCAAACTGTAAAGCTCACAGCTCTCATAAAACAATAGCATAACAGGAAAAACAAAACAAGATATCACCTAACATGATGAACAGAATAGCACCCTATCTGTCAATGCTAACAACAGAACATGAATGATCTGAATGCCCCACTTAAAAGACAGAGACTGGCTGAATGGATTTTAAAAAATCAATTTTTGTTTGTTTTTTATTTTTTTATGGGCCATCTTTAAGAAACACATCTAAATTGCAAGGACTCAGAGACTCAAGGTAGAGGAATGGAAAAAATTATTCCCAAAGTGAGCAGGTATAACCATTCTCATAACAGATTAAATAGACTTTAAATCAACAATGGTTAAAAAAAGACAAAGATGGTCATTATATCATGACAAAGGGAGTAATTCAACAGAAGACATAACAATCCCAAATATATATGTACCTAACACAGGAGCATCCAGATTCATGAAGCAAATTCTACAAGATTAAGCAAAGAAATAAACAGTAGCATTGTAACTGCTGGGAACTTCAAGACCACAGTGATTGAACTGGACAGATTACTGAAGCGGAAAATCAATAAAGAAACGGAACTTAAACAGAACTTTAGAACAAATGCAACTAACCAATATTTACAGAATACTCTACCCAAACACTACTGAATATACATTCTTCTCACCAGCATATGGAACATTTTCCAAGATTGATCATATCTTAGCCCACAAAACAAGTTTTAGCAAATTCAGAAAAATCAAAATCATAGGAAGTACTTTCTCAGACCACAGTGAAATAAAACTAGAAATCAATTCCGAGAGAAACACTCAAATCTACATGAAGTCGTGGAAATTAAATAACCTGCTGTGGAATGATCCTTGGGTCGATGATAAAATTAAAATGGAAATCAAAAGTTTCCTCAAACTGAACAACAAACAAGACATAAGCTTTCAAAATCAATGGGATACAGAAAAATCAGTCCTAAGGGGAAAGTTCATAGTCTTAAATGCTTACATCAAAATTACATAAAGGTCACAAATTAACAACCTAATGTTACATACCAAGGAACTAGAAAAAGAAGAGCAAACCAAACCCAAAGCCAGAAGAAGAAAATAAATAGCAAAGCTCAAAGCAGAGCTAAATGAGACGGAAATCAGAAAAGCAATACAAAAGATCAACAAAACAAAAAGTTGGTTATTTGAAAAGATAAATAAAATCAATAGACCCATGGCCAGATTAACCAGAAATAGAAGAGAAAGGACACAAATAAGCTCAATCAGAAATGAGAAAAGGGACATTACAACTGATACCATAGAAAAACAAAACATCATCCGTGAATACTACCTAAACCTTTATTCACACAAACTAGAAAACATAGAGGAAATTGATGAATTCCACACAACCTCTGAAGCCTGAATCACGAAGAAATAGAAATCTGGAACTGACCAGTAAGAGCAGAGAGATCTAAGTATTAATACAAAATCTACCAACAACAAAAAACTCCAGACTAGATGGATTCCTAGCTGAATTCTACCATGTCTGCAAAGAAGAACCAGTACCTATCCTACAGAAATTATTCCATAACATTGAGAAGGAAGGCATCCTCCTCAACTCATTTTATGAAGCCATTATCACCTTGATATCTAAGCCAGGAAAGGACCCAACAAATAATGTCTTTTGCAGCAACTTGGATGGACCTAGAGACCATTATCCTAAGTGAAGCATCTCAGGAATGGGAAAACAAACACCACATGTACTCCCTACTAATTGAGAGCAAATTGATGGGTACATATGGGCACAAAGAGATGTAAAGGACATTGGACACCAAGAAAGGGGGAGTGTGAAAGGGGATGAGGGATAAAAACTTACCTATTGGATACAATAAACGCTATTCTGGTGATGGGCACACTAAACACCCCAACTTAAGCTTTATACAAGGTATCTAGGTAGCAAAAACATTTGTACCACCTTAATAATTTGAAATTAAAAAGAAAATGAAAAAAAAAGCTTGGGGTAAAGTCATACAACAGTAGATGGATCATATACTCAGACTGCTTTACATTTATTTTTTAATCAAAGCAAAATATTTAAGAAGAAAACCAACAAAAACCCACAATATCTCTGTAAACTTCTTTATTCTAATAATTTATTTCATTTATGAATATAAATGTTTTGCAGGATAAAATGTTTTCACCTCTTTATTCATTAAGTTCTGCAATTAAAATGTGTAAACAAAGTCCTATTGTCATTTAGAATTTTTAGTCAATTTTTTCTGTCAACTAAAGATATGGCTTTAAAAACTTTCTATATTTTTGTCTAATAATCAACTGAGACTATACATGTTATTATAAGCAGTTTTCCCATTCCTTATCAAGTGTATGAGTGTTACAGCTTTACTTATTTAGAAATGTTCTAAAAACTATACTCTGGCTGATTTATTATGTTGTGCTGCTGGCTTAAAATGTTCATTTCTATATAATTTTTCTTTCAGTAAAGATTTAGCATTGTAATGTCTTAGTGAATATTCTCTAATTTCATTAATTTTTAAACTATACCATTGTCATTGTTTTGATCAACAGATAAGAAAACAAATTGTTTTCTGAGATATGTTAGATTTTATGGACATCGGTAGGTGTATTTGTATCATTTAAATGCATTAAGAAAGAGGCAGTACTTTTATATTGAAATATTAATCACAATAAGTAACCACAAAACATAGTTTAAGGAGGTATATTAAATAAAACATCTCTGTATGCCAACCTCAAAGCTAAGTCTGAACCTGTTTAAACAGATTTAAGGAAAATATATATGAACTTGACTTTTTGTTCTGTCACCTTTGATGAAAATCTTTAATGTCTGGTGAGAATATAAACCAAACATAGTAGAGAGGGAAGGAGGTAGAAGAATATGTTAAAGAGATGTGGTGAGAACTTTAACTTTATATGTAATAATTTGACAGAGTGAGTGATAAGTAAAGGCAAACTTCATGTACAAAATTAACACCAGAAATTCCTTGAATATATTTCCAATTGTTCTTGCATTTATATGTGGTCATATTCATTAATTTCAGCCAGTGGAATTCAAATAGAATTTTATGTGTCTCTTTCAATTTAAATAATTAAGAAAGAAATCTTATTCTCTCTCCTGACTTCCCAAATGATGGAGAGTAAATTTCTTGGTAAACCATCTTGGCTACCATTGGTTTTGCTCTCAGGAAATAATTCTCTTGTCCATCCTTCCTTGAAGGTTACAGTGTTTCATAGTCTATTTTCTAGTAATGCAAGTTTTGGGGTCCCCAAAAAAGACCTCAAGAGGAGGACTTGGGTCTAGACTGTTTAGAAAAAGGTAACCAGGGGGAGCACAAAAGGAGGAAAGTAAGGGAATGGATGAAGGAAGTCAAAAGGGCTACATAATTGGGCCTGGAGTTCAATTCCACAGTGAATCCCTGAGAATCCACATCAGATATCTCAGAGTTGCCTCACTAGAGAAATTTTTCCATCTGAAGCATTTATCCACCCAGACCCATATGTGCTGAGTGTTGCACCTGAATCTTCAGACTTTTAACCACAACTCCCATGCTCTGGTTTTGTCCTACACTGCAGAGTCAGCTCCCAATTTGCAGACACGCAAGTGCATAGAGAGGGAGATTCTAATGGAAATTGCCTTTCACAGCTGCATGCAAACTCAGAGATGGGGTGGGTGTCAATACCACCTGCTACAATTAGCTTTTGGAATCCAGGCTTGTGGTTTCTTTGGCAGGAAATTTCCTAAAACATGTATTAGGCTCCTTATTGATTGACTTCTAAATATTTCCAAGTTCAAGGAATACACTGAAAACTTGCTAAGTCTTTTACTAGGAAGGACTGTAGTTGGCCTCTCTCATTCTCCCTCTATTTAAGACCAGCAGCCACTGTGCTCCCTTTTCCTGACCTAGGAGAACCTTAATCATAAACTCCTAGTGACCAGGCCAAGAGACTCCATTCAAATTTTAGCTGCCTGTCAATTTCATCGTAGGGAGGTAGGAGTGGGAGTGTGATTCTAGTTGCTAATAACTAGTGTTAACCCTTTAGTTCTTACTCTTTGAAGTTCTAGCAAAGATTGAGACATGCCTGAGAGGTTCGCTTTCCTTAGTATCATGACTAAGGGCTCTGCCCATGACCTCCACCGAGAGCACAATTGGGAAAATATAGATAAAGGGATAGAATGATTTTCTTAACTAACTTGCCCTGAAAACGTATAGCCTCTTGTCCAGACAGCAGCAATGTAAAATTATCTGCATGACTTCAAAAAATAATCAAGCCTTGTAGAAATCTGTACTAACACCATGATTCTATTGACCTGTTCATCAGAGTCTGAGACACACAGCTACATGGTTCTAAAAGCCACTGTTTTATTATTTTTAATTTCTGTGTTCCTGGATGATAAAATGGAGTGTTGGGATATCAGAGGGATCACCAATAAACCATGTGCCTCTTTTGTGACTGAATTTTGATCATATTTAATATAAGCAAATAACCACATGAAAAAAAAGTTTACTTATTCTCCTAATTAAATATTAGTCTTCACTAATATTTACAAAGACCTATGACATTTACAAAGACCTATGACATTAAACAAAGAAACATGATGCTAAAACAAGGAATGAAAATTAAGAATACATGACAATTTTTTGCTCAAAGTGGTGAATGCATAGGGCTCATATTCACCTCTGTGTTTTCTTGATTTCTCCCAAAGTTAATTAAGTTCAGATGTCATGGATTCCGGACAAGTAAAGAAGCATGATTGACAACTTACGTCTGAATTTTTTCATCACTCCTTTTCTAGAAGCTACCACTGTATAACTGTTATGGTCTTTGATGAACCTAAGTACAGAGTTCTTGGAGCAGATTTTTGACTCATTTAACCTTCTAAGGCCTGAATGTTCTTTTCAATATTTTTTTCTGGGGAAGAGTTATGTATAGTTTTCTGTGTGTAATGTCATCAGTGTGAGAATATATGTCATATTACTCCCATAGTCTTTTTAAATTATGGAAATTCAGAGATTTAACATTCCACATTTTTAGACCTTAAGGAATTCAAATCTCCTCAATGAGAGAGCAGGGCTGCAGCTACTGAGCAGATGCAGACACCTCCCAGGCATCAAGACTTCTCACTTTTTAAATGTAGACCTGGAGGGAATCAAACTGAAGCTTATTTTTTTCATTTCCAGTTTAACTTTTTGGAGTTTTATAAGAGAAGTCAGACCACGATAATACTAAAATAATAATAATAATCATAGTATATACACTGCTAATAAAATATGAGAGACATAAATAAAGACACATGAGAAAAGTCATCAAGCACATCCTTCAACTCATACCTGTGAACACCATCAATTAATCAACAGTAAAGCAATTACAAACATAAGTATATAGAATGAAATATTTTATATAATAGAAAGTTATCGCTGTGTGGTACATTTATAATATATAATTTTAATAAATATTTATACATCTCTCCAATTTGAATGCCAGATTAAATCTGACAATCCATATAAAATTAATTTACCAATACATTTGAATAAATTTAATATTTTAAGTTATAATCAGCATAATGTTTTTGCCAATGAGTATTATTTTGTACTAAATATTGAAGAGTATAAAAAGTAAGGAAACAAAAGGAGTATGTGTAGGAACAAGTCCGTTGGTCTGATCTCTATTTTAAACAGTAGAAAAGGTTTACGATATGTTTGAGATAAATGGGTGATAATTAGAACAAATTATGTCAGATACGTGTTGAATATGGGAATGATCATTGAGACTCTTTTCCCATCTGTAATGACATGCCCAAAATGGCATTATGCACTCCACTTCTTCCACTGTTTTGAAGTGGATCTTTTACACCAATCTCAGATGAAGCAGAGGTTTTATTCTCATTTGGTGGTTTACTCCAAATTCAGCACACATAGCATTACTCTGGCTTTTTCAGCAACAAATCAATGGCATATGTCTATAAGTCTCTAAAAATTGAGCTTTGTTTTATATTATTTACAGATACAACACCCAAACTTCTCCTTATAGCATGTAATTTATATTATAAAAATGTAAGATTTGATATATTTTTAAAATATATCAAAGTATGATCTATAAACACCATTAAAAATAAATTTAGCACCATTGTTTATAAATCTCTACTAGGTTTCTTTTCTTCATATAAGAAAGAAAAATGTGCTTTAAAATGTACTTAAAAATGTGCCTGTAATATAAAGTAGTTCATTAGAAAAATATGTATTTTTCCCTTTACTTATTGACTTAAATACAGAATAGAAATATTTTTTTTTCTTTTGGCATTTTATGGGGGTACAGATTTTAAGGTTTCAATAAATGCCCTTTCCCCCTCTCCCCCCCCAAGTCTGAGTTTCCAGCATGACCATCCCCCAGATGGTGCACATCTCATTCATTATGTATGTATATACCCGCCCCCCTACACCCTGCCCAATACCCTATTACTGTAGTACCTATGTGTCCACTTAGGTGCTGCTCAGTTAATACCAGAATAGAAATATTTTAAAACAATGAAAATCTCTACTCTGTAGTAGTGAATACTTACATGACAATAAGAGTTTAAATAGATTCCTAGAAGCTCAAACCATAAAGTATATATTAGTCCACTGGAAATTCTGGAAGAAATGGTCACTATTTTGCCATTTAAAAATTAATACAGATGATATTTGCAATTCCTATAAAATGAATAAAACCAATAAAATATAACATATTTAAATTGAAAAGACAAAACACTATACAAATAAAATCTTTTGAGGGGCTAAATGTAAAAATGCTAGCACTTATTTCTTCAAATAAAAGTGGTTTTATTTGTAGAGAATACATGATTGCTACTATACTTCTAAGATTTTGAAACATATTTTCTTACTTTAATGGTATGTGTGAAGTATCTGAATGTAAATTAACATCCATACATAACTATACATATTTTTTTTAATTTGTAAAGTTTCAGCCTTTATTAAGAATGAAAAATACCTATGGGAACTGCCATGATAAAATCACATTTAGTAAAATGCAAGCACATTAAAACTAACAAAAAAATAATAAAAATCACTAAATTATCAGAGTAATCCTGATCCCTTTTCTAGTAGAAATTAAGGTTTTCTACAATTTCATCTTGTTTAGTTCACATATGCTTATATTTATATTGTTTTCTATTTTCATTTTTTGCATCAAGTTAAAATTGATTTTCAGAACAATTCTCTGCTATTCTCTTATTTTTTCACTCTCTTCCCTTCATTCCTCTTTATTTTAATATTGTTGTCTTCCAGCGGCACAAATTATATTATGGATTGATGAACATACTTTTGTCAAAACAGCAGTTATACCATAAGAATAAGGAAACTGTGTGTGTGTGTGCACGCAGTTTACTTACTGTAAGAATAAGAAATTGTGTGTGTATCTTTATACACACACACATACATGTATGTGTAGGTGTATACGCAAACACATATTTGTATTTATATTCCCACTCCTCTGACTTTACTCACAAGAACCCTCAGAGATTTTCTTATGTGTACATGTGTATTCAGATGCCAATCTTTTTGACTATCAGGTGTTTATTTTTATTTTTTAACTGCTTTTCCATTACCCGGCAAAGTTGCCTGATGCTAGTGCCCTTGCTAAACAAATGCGCTGCTCTGTCTTCTTCTTCCCAGTGCCTCATTTAGCTTTCCACTTAAGATACTTTGTTCCATGTGCTGTCATCTGGGCAAGGAAGAGTTGATATAGGTTAATAAATACTAATAAGGTAAAAAAACTCTCCAGGATAGTTATACTTGGTCTGTCCTTGTTTTAACACTAAAAATACTGCATCTTGGAAAAAAATTCTTTCCAGGATTTGAAAAATTCCATTTTTTGATGATGAGTTTGGGAAAAAAGTACAGAACCCATATTGCAGCCCTCAAAATAGGGGCTAAAAGCAACACTCTTTCTAGTGTTAAATGGATAAGGCATTGTTTATCTGTCCTCAGTAGTCTCTGCTCATTGTCCTGACCTCTGATATTGGCGGCCCTGGTCTGTGGTTCCCAGTAATGGATCATGTAATGTTGCCTTTTACCAAATCGTGTGACTTAAGTGTATAATTTAGGTGTGTTGTAATTGTGAATGTTAATGTTTCATCTTTGACTTTGTGGATTAACTGTTATGTTTCATATCCTAATAATGCTAGCTTAATTTTCAACATTTAAAACATTTTTAAGTATTGTGACCAAATTTTCTGAGTTAAGATAATGAAAATGTAAATGAATGATTACAATACCAATGCCAGGATGAGCCAGACATCCCTGAAAAAGAAGTTTGAACAATTCTGTTATTTTAATGGCAGAGAGAAGGACATGTACAACCGAAACAGATAATCACATAATCACAGCAGAGCCCACTGCATAAGCTAAAAACAAAAATTTGCCATTGCACCTGGTGGAACAGAGCACGTGAAGGCACACATGGAGCTGGAAATTCCCAAATCCAGGGTGAGACACACAAGCACATTGAAATCAAAGAGTTTTTCATCTCCCAAAAAGATACCAATGGAAAATAGTGGCTGCTGAATTAGCTTGGGCGTACCATGGAAACAAACACATACTCATCCTATTGTTCCCTTGATTGATCTAAGAAACTAAGTGAAGCTACATTTCCTGCTTCAGAGGTTATAGCAAAATGTTCTGTGGGCACACAAGGAAACGTTTTAATAACAGATGTCTTGGTCCTTTGTAGTACAGTGTTTGTAGTGGGGGTCCTACCCATAACCATGCTCCGTGCTACTTATCAAATGTGTTTAATCATGGTAGAAAAGGAAAAGAAGATTATTTTCCTCCTAGCTTTTAGAGTACTTGGATTTGAAAAGTAGAGTTTCAAATCATCTTGATTTCCATAACAATTATAATGAAACTGCAGAAAATACAAAACAAAAGATCATTGATAATCTTATCCAAATACAAACTAACCTTTGCTCATCTATTTGCATGTTCACAGATAATGCAAATGTAAATTTTTGCAAATTCCACTTAATCTGTAAATGTTTGACCAAATAAAATGAAGACATCTTACCTGCTAAATGTCCTGCATAACTTGCACAGGACATTGCTAAAAAATAGTGAGATTTGCTGACTTGGAATATTGAGACTGTCATGGTAGAAGTTTTACTCTCTTTTCAGTTTTCTTAAAACATGTAGAAACACTTGATGAGATTTCAACTTTATAGAAATGGAAAGAGATAACCTCCTTAGATATGTGGCTACAAGATGATCATCACTGTTGGTGGATATAGAAAAGATTTTAAAATGTTGGTTTGCCATTAAATTGTATTTTCAAAGTGTGGAAAAATAGGATATCCTTCTCTAATTTGGAGATACATTGAGGATAACAATAGGGAAAAACATTACAGTAAAACAGAAATCTATATGTAGATAAAACTGTTTATCTGAAACTGATGATCTTTGAAGAGGACATAAGGAGCCTAGAAAATGATGAGAGGACTGAAATAGAGTTTGTTCACTGTTAAATGAAGGTTGTGACAGATCTTTTCACTGTGAAAAAAATGACTAAGATTTTAGAAGTAAGACTGCTTTAGAATTGGGGAAAAAAGACATCAGAAAAGGGCAGCCAAGTTAAAGAAAACTTTCTCATGTTTTTACTCAAACTAATTCATTTGAAATGTAACTTCATTTTCATAAATATAAATTACCTCTGTGCATTAAAATCATTTTTCCTGAATCGTGGATGTTTAACTCATGATGCCATCGATGTACTGCAGAGTAATTAAAATGTATGGGCATTTTAAGCATGGATATGACAAATCTATAGGTGCAAAGCACTTGATTGACAAATAGCTGGTCAACCAGAACTAGCTATAGAATAAGTAGGTGGACACTTTTAGAGAACTGGGCTCTAATTCCTACAAGTCTAAAAACTTTCTGTATCCCATAAGTAAAGTCCTAAATATTTCATGCTTAAATTTTTTTTAGAGAATATTTAGCTTGATGTTAACTCATCAAACTGGACATAACCTTTCCTAAAGAGAGAAATAGAGAAAGAAAGATGATAACAAACTTTCCTAAAAAGAGAAAGGAAAACAATTGACTATAAGGCATTAGTCAGAAGATGTCTTCTAATTGCCCTAACCCAGAGTATAAACCATTAATCCAACAGTCACCCTTGTAGATAAATATTCAAAGGGAATTACATCAGTATCTCAAAGAAATATTTGTATTTTCATGTTCATTATAACATTATCCACAATAGTCAAGACATGAAAACAACCTAACAAATGAACGGATAAAGGAAATGTGGCATATATATGCAATAACGTACTATTCAGCCTTGAAAAAGGTGGAAGTTGTGTCGTTTGTGACAACATAGATGAATCTGGAGGACATTATGCTAAGTGAAATAAGCCAGACATAGACAAATACTGCATAATCTCACTTTTATGTGGAACCTAAAAAGAGTTGAACTCATAGAAGTAGAGAGTAGAATAGTAGCTACCAGAGTCTGGGGAGACTGAGGGAGAGGGGAATGGAGACATGTTGGCCAAAGGGTACAACGTTTCAGTTGTACGGGAGGAATAAGTTCTGGAAATCTATAGTGACTATAGTTAATAATAATGTACTATGTATTTCAAAATTGCTACAAAAGTATATTTTACATGTTCTCAGCACAAAAGTAGTATGTGAGGTGATGGATATGTTAATTAGTTTGATTGTGGTAGTTATTTCACAATGTATACATATATCAAAACATCATGTACTCCATAAATAAATATAATTCTTATTCATCGATTAAAAATAAAAATAATAAATAAATAAGCAATAACCATAGATTTAATCAAAACTTTTTGTAAATGATTTATAAAGGCATACTTGTACTTTTGAATATTGCTTTTAATGCAAGGGGACTCAAATTTTAAGACGCTAAGATCTGAGGAGTAGGAAAAGGAAAGAAAGAGAGACAGTGATACAGAAGAGAAGTTTATAACTATCTCAAGAATCCCAACAGTGGAAAATATCAAGGAAGGTGAAGAAAGAATTTACAAGTAATGGGTGATCAGTGGCACCAAATACTTCAAAAGAATAGGTGAGAAGTATCATCTAACGGATTGGAGAAAGGATTTTTTTGTAAATTTCAGGCTCACTGTGTATAGAGTAGTATAAGGTTGGAAGCCAAATAAGAGAAATGAAAATGTAGGTTCTGATTAAATGTCTCATTTTAAGGAGTTTGAATGAGAAATTAACTAGTCATGCAATGGTTAAGTTACTCATTTTAAAAACTATGAGCAACTCAAGAATATTTAAAGATGCAAAGAAAGGAATACTTAAGAGATTGAACACATTGGAAAGGAAGGGCATATACATAGGACTAAAGCCTCATGTGTATTAAAGGATGATTACCAGAGACAGATGTGATTGTATGTTAATTTCACAAACTGTACAGTTATGTTTACTACTATACTGAGATGAGATGAGGATATGGGAGAAAAACTCAGGTTTCTCTCTTGAGTAGGGGGAGTCAGACCTATATTATTAATGGCAAGGGGTGAGAATGAGCTGAGGTTAGGAACTTCAAGTAAAATGAATCCTTGAGTGATAAGATCTGTGAGTCAGATGGAGTGAATCGGATATAAGGAAAGAGCTGGGGAAGCATCCAGAGGGATAAGTTTGAAGAACTATTTGATTTCAGGAAATATTACTATTTTAAAAATGGATTCAGTCAATTTCCATACAAACTTTTGGAGTAAATAAAAGTTTTATGCCATTTTTTATAAGTTGCAATATGTAGACTTACGTATTTATTAATTATAACTATAAATTTCTTACTTTGTCCCTTCTTCGATTATTATTACCCCCACTCCAGGGAAACAGGAGTAATCTATTATAAAGGGTTGAACTACAAAGTTCTAAAGCAAAATAACCTTTGGGAAAATGTATCGTGGTTTCTGTAATGAAAATAATGAGAATTCTAGGAATAATAATATTTAGCAGTTTTCTCGTCTATATAAATGGGACCTTATTTGTACCCAAGGGCTAATCAAAAGGCAAGCTGTAGCTGTATGTTCAGAAATTCTATCCTTATGACTCTGTGGTCAAATACTTTAAAAAAAAAAAACAGCTTTAGATAGCAGTAAATTTGAGATTTGTCAAAAATCATGGTCTCTTTATCAATATTAAATTTTCTTGTCTTTGATTTATATACATTTACAGGAAAGTTTTTATCACGTGGAATTTTGAAATATAACTTATTTTTATCATAATATTTAATTATCTTATGTTCAAGATTTTAATAATTTTGGAATGTTTAAACTTCACTATTAATTTTGGCTATAAAATGTCATAAAATTTTTTAATGGCTGGATATAATGCTAGGAGCCGCATTGTATTTAGATTATATGATCAAAGATCTTAGACAATAAAACTGTGGTTATCATACCATCAGAAGAGTGTAACAAAATGAATATAACAGCATGCTAGCTGACAACCATATTTCAACACTAGTTTTAGTGAATTTTGACAAAGAAAACACAGTGAAGAAGTTAAGAAAAGTATATAATAAAACTTATACTTTTACCTGTCACAAATTGTTTTCATGAGACAAGACAAAGAAAATAAATAACTGATGTGAATTGTAAAAGTAGGCATAGAACAAATTAATAATTATAATAACTGGACTATGGTGTAGTATAAAAAAAGAGAATCCTCTGAGGTTTCAAAAAATACTGAAATCTTTCTGTTGGTAACCACATTAGAAATATTTAAAATCCTTTAAAGCAGACTTAAAATAAATATGCATAAGCAAGTCCTGTTTATGAGGAATGGAGTGAGTGAGTGATGGCAAACACTATGATTTATAAATTTCTTGTGGAACTTCCAAAGAAAGTGAAGTTAAGGTTTCAACAGGTAAATGTGACAGAATCAATATTATGTTCAGAATGAATTCTCAATTTCCTGTGTATCCTTTTGGTCCTAAGTATTACACTCAGCATTACAGTTATCTAAACACACATTTTAAAACCCCAAGTCCCATTTATGTTTGTACCCTAAACGTGAGCCTTCTTGACCCCAACTATGCCATTAAACCCAGGAGCAAATAATGGATTCAATGCCATTTCCAAGGAGCTATGCCCACAGTATCAACAGATAGTTGGAAATGCTTTATCTCCAAACATCTTAAATCAATTTTATATTTTAATTAAAAAAATCTTATCTAAAAACTGTAAACATTTGTCCATGACATCTTGATTTTACACACTATAGAATACATTTGATGAGAATAGATGCTTCTTATATTTTATAGTAAAACTTTATGAGGAATTGCAACTGTGGATAACAAAAACTGTAGAATTTTCTGAGATCCAATTATAAAAGGAAAATAAATATCTCTCCAAGCACAGTCATAGTAGGTCATGCAAAGCATAGCAGAAACAGGACAATGCTGATATCAAGAAGTTGTTGCTATTCTTGTTTTCTACATAATCTCTAACTTTTACTCTTATTTTCTCAACTTGCATCAGTTATACCAGAGAGTTATCAGGTGACAGATATATGTGAGAATTAAAAACTTGTATATGAACAGTGAGAATTTCACATCTTATTTGTTATCTCTGTCTCTTTTCTTTACTACATTTTGAATATACTCTTAATCAATGGAAAAGAGGCTAGGTTGCTCACTTAACAAAAGTTTCAAAAATGGGAGAAAAGGCAGAGAGAGGAAAAACCACCCTGTGAGATGGACATGGTTGAGTTTGGATTTATTTTACATAAGAAGCTTCAGAGGAGATGTGGTGTCAAGAGAATTGGATAGAAAAGGGGAAATTCTGAAAAATTTGATATAGATTTTGAATTAGTTACCTTTTAATTACTTACCTAGAATTACTTACCTAATCTGTCTTTCATAGATTCAGGTAAGGATTATAATTCCATTTGAATTATACTTACTTTCTGTATGGTGCTTTATAAGCAATTCAATATAGAGATTGAGCGATTCAATGTAGAGGTAGAGACATTTGTCACCCCAAGTTTATCAGTTTTTTTTTTCCTTAGGGAGTTCATCTTACATTTTGAAACTTAGATGTGGTATTAACCTATTGAGTTAGCCTATGCCATTTAATAAACTCGTATATCTACAGTATCTCCCTCAAAGAACACACTCCAGGCCGGGCGCGGTGGCTCACGCCTGTAATCCTAGCTCTCTGGGAGGCCGAGGTGGGCGGATCGTTTGAGCTCAGGAGTTCGAGACCAGCCTGAGCAAGAGCGAGACCCTGTCTCTACTATAAATAGAAAGAAATTAATTGGCCACCTAATATATATAGAAAAAATTAGCTGGGCATGGTGGCACATGCCTGTAATCCCAGCTACTCGGGAGGCTGAGGCAGCAGGATTGCTTGAGCCCAGGAGTTTGAGGTTGCTGTGAGCGAGGCTGACGCCACGGCACTCACTCTAGC